>OMKX01056366.1:0-12722 GCA_900302425.1 Brosme brosme
CACACCCACACACACACACACACACACACACACACACACACACACACACACACACACACACACACACACACACACACACACACACACACACACACACACACACACACACACACACACACACACACACACACACACACAAACACAGAGCAAGAGGAAACGAACATACAAATTAAAAATAAGTAGTACTTACTCCTAGCAGGTAAAGCATTTGTATTCTTCTCGGCTCTCGCCTTCCCGTGAGCGCAACTCTGGATTGTGTGTGTGTATGTGAGGTTAGCGAAAACTGCTTGACGAGGAACTGTGACTGGAGGTACTGAGACAGTCTGGATACGACTCTATACACGCAGGAAGAACCAGAAATACAGGACACGCTGCATTTCAGTCGCCTCTATTTCGACATCTTAAAGATGTCATGATAAAACAAGTGACGAAGGCTATTACGCAAATACACATTTGGCTTTGTGGAGTTAGCCTACATATTGACGCGAAAAGATTCTCTACAGAATGACCTTGCATCATAAAAACACTATAACTGATAGGTCCTACTACATTTCAGAGGTGCAACCTCTTGGTTCTCAGGAAGGCTTTTGATCAATCCTATTTATGAATTAATGAATTCAGAGCACACAGCAGAATAGGCATTTTTAATTTCTGAACTTGTCCATGAACGTAACATTGTTTCATATAATTTTATTGATTTACTTGCTCCACTAGATGGAGCCAGATATAATATAAAATTGTATCTAGAAAAGGACAATAATGTGTCTTGAACGAATTTACATTTAGGATAGACAAATTTCTTTCTCACAGATCCTGATAGATATTTCAATGTAGCCTATATTAATGTAAAGGTAAACAAACACAAGTAAACAATCAAATGCAGCCTAAAGATTTGAAAGTTCATTGTAAATATTAACACATAACTAGTAGGACTATGTTACAGCCTATTTGGTTTTAAAAATATAGTATGCTTCTTTTTTCATGGCCAGTGCAAATAATTATTATTATTAAAATAAAATAAATTATGATTAATTCATATGAATACGTTTTCCAGGGGTAAACAGCTCAAGTCACAGCAGCCTTCAAATAAACGTCTTACATTAAAATTGATAATTAGCCAAATCTAGATCTTGAACGTTGGTTCGCGTAGCTTCGCGACTTTTCTTCACTTCTGTCAAGTATTTGCAGCAGCGTTATTACTTCTGTAGCACAGTCGTTTTACCTTCAAAATAAAAGCGGTCAAAATAGATAAGGAAATATTTATGCATTTCTATTATTTCAATAATGATGACTTGTATTAATACGAATAGTTGTTGTTTTTTTGACAGTTTTTATTTCTCTTGACCCGTAATTATGAATACAAACCTTGAATGTAGAACCTTTACTGTAACCCGGAGACGAACCCAATGCACGCGCGTGTCAGCTTTCTCTCTAGCTTGACGTGCGTCTTACACTTGTGCCAGTTGCTGTTGACAGGGCACCAAAGCTGGAGTCGCCAATTTAGGTGTTAGATCGTTCATGGCTTATAGCACTGAGGCCAGGGCGAATGTTATCTCAGATCTAGCATAACGTGTTCTGCTGGGGCTAACACGTGACGTGAGAGTGAACATAACAGTTTGACTGTGGCAAGACATGCCATTAGGCTGTAGACAGCTAATGTTAGCTTGCTGTTTTAACCCCGCTGGCTTAACTTCTGCAACAGGTAATGTTCACGTACGACGGGCTTGTACAAGGGACTCGCTATCACCACTCAGTGAACTTAGGTAGCACATGTTCACTTCATTTGGCTGGTGTTGAGGGCTGTTGTTGTTGTGGTGGTGGTGTTGGATAATAATTAAGCTAACTAAGACCATTGTACTACGTACAGCGAAGTGAAATATGTCTGGTAGAATGGGCTGTTGGGACTTGGTACAAGTGACAACATGCCTTTCAGTGGCCTTTAGCACAAGGGATCAAACGTGTTTGTTAGCTATGCGTGGTTCAGTAACGGTGAACAGTCACACAATGAGATCAATTAAACTGTTTTATAGTGAGAATTCATTATCGCTTGTTATTATGATGGTAAGAAGTCATGCAGCCAATGCTACATAGCATCACAACAGCCACTGTTGATATTTTGTCACAACAAAATACAAAATAAGTCTGCATCCAGTTTTTAAGTGCATAAGCCACATAAAGTGTGTCTTTTCTTCCCAGAGAATCGGATATCAGGTTGGTGTGGATAGCCAACGGAAAGAACGACAATGCTGTGTTGGGGCAATGCTTCCTATGGGCAATTGGGTTTGGGTGGAATTGACGAGGAGATAGTCATAGAGCCTCGTAAATGTGACTTCTTTCACGGGAAGAAGGTGTGTGATGTGGGCTGTGGCCGAAGACACACAACCGTTTTGCTGGAAGATGGGACTGTTTACACATGTGGCTGCAATGACCTGGGTCAGCTAGGACACGATAAGTCTCGAAAGAAGCCAGGTTGGTTGAAACAATGAAATCTGTAGTTACAAAATTCAGTAATGTAGCCGGAAGGCGTTTTGGCTAAGATTTGTGTTGTCTATCAGAACAGGTAGTGGCCTTGGATGCACAGAACATTGTGGCGGTGTCCTGTGGAGAGTCCCATACGCTTGCATTGAATGACAAGGGACAGGTTTTCTCCTGGGGTCTGGGCTCTGATGGGCAACTGGGTCTTAATAACTTTGAAGAATGTGTCCGTGTGCCAAGGTAATCTCATTTGTTCTTATTGGCATAAAGCCATTGCCATGTTTTGTTTGCTCCTTTATCACTGTGTACAAAAAAGTTGATCATACTCATATATACATCAGATTCTTTGTATTACACCCTTTTTCCCAGCATGGAATCGACTTTATTCTGTGTAAGACTGTTGTTGTTTACGAGAAATAATTTTATAATAATACAAATTATTGTTGTTTTCAACCTTTTAAAATTCAAGAAACATCAAGAGTTTATCAGACGTACAAATTACTCAGGTAGCCTGTGGATACTGGCATTCCCACGCTCTTTCAAAAGGTAAGAGTGGCAATTTACACCATAAGGTTATTTTCTCCTGTATATTTATAATTGACTCACTCCTGTTTATTTTCTCTATCTACCTTACATTATGTTTTATGTCTAGCTGGCCAAGTCTTTTCCTGGGGTCAGAATCGATATGGACAGCTGGGGCTTGGAACGGACGGGCAAGGCCTTCCCACACCCCAACACTTGCAGTCTTTACAGGGCATTCCCTTTTCCCAGGTCACGGCAGGAGGCGCACACAGCTTTGCCCTAACCAAGTCTGGAGCAGTATTCGGTTGGGGCCGCAACAAGTTCGGACAACTGGGCCTTAACGACAACAATGGTATGAGTGCAAACGAAACCACTTACAATATTGTCGCAATCTAAAGGCACGTGATGAGTGAATCAATAGGCTTGTTTTATGACCAAACTAATTTTCTAAAGGTTGGTTTCAGATCGACATAGCCCAACCTTGCTGAAGTCCCTGAGGTCCCAGAGGGTCATATACATTTGCTGTGGAGAGGACCACACAGCCGCACTGACCAAGGTAAGCACTTCTTTTGTTTGGTAGCAGTGTGTCGTCTTCAGTGAGACTGAGTGCAAAGAGTGAATAGTTTGCCATATTTGTATATGGTTTGTAAATGGTTTTGTAAAGTTATATGTTGTATATATCGGCGATAGTTGTTTAACATTTTTGACATAAGTGTACCTAGTGGAGGATAGATTAATTTGTTTGGTCATCACATTATGTCATTTATCAAGAAGTTTCCTTGTTTGGTTTGGATCTTTAAAGAAAGTCCCCTCTTTCTTCTCCCATAACCAAGCTAAGGTGCTACATATTGCATCCTTTCATACCTGTAACATAACACGTGTTGTGTTGGATTACAGGAAGGAGGTGTGTTTACGTTTGGAGCAGGAGGTTATGGACAACTTGGACACAATTCTACGAATCATGAGATTAACCCCAGGAAAGTGTTTGAGCTGATGGGAAATGAAGTCACGCAGATTGCATGCGGAAGGTAAAATCCCAATCATGCATTTCATTTGCATGTTGCTGCATGAGCTATTTCCGCACATTTGTTGTCATTGTTTTGTGTGAGTCATGAGTTCAGCAGAAATAGTGGGTTAACAACCAGAGCAGCGTAAAATTGAAAGTAGGGGTGTAGGATTAAGATCAATTCTTGATTCGTATCTTCTATGAAGTTGAGTTGATATACAAATTCAAAAGATCTATTATTATTATTTAAAAAAACATAATTTTTGTCTTTGGTTTGCATTTGTGGGTTTACATCAGTTGGTATAACTTTTTCAAATATAAAAATGACATAATCCTATACTCTGCTCTCATGCCATAATTTGCCACCTTGCCTTTCTTAGCGCACAGCCGACTGGAGTAGATCCTGAAATTACACCTTATGTACTGAATCGAAGAATACATTTTGAATCGGTAATTGTTTTGAACCGAGAATAATTTTTTAATCGGATCGTGACCTTAAGAATTTAAATCGAATCGATTCGTGAGATGCCAAAGGATTCACACCCTTAATTGAAAGCCTCTGAAATAAATCAAACAAACAAGGCCGTATAAAGTGTGTTTTCATCTTTGCCTCTTCAAGGCAACACACTCTGGCGTTCATTCCTTCCACTGGGAAGATGGACGCATTTGGCCTCGGAGGAAACGGGCAGCTTGGGACACGCTCCACTTGCAACAGGAAAAGCCCGGCCCCTGTAAAGGGTTCCTGGGCAGACACGAACGGCCCAGCTTCCACAGATGAAGGTGATTGCATTGGTTAATGATAAACCATCCTGCCACGGTCAGGTGAATTAGTTGAATAGGTTGGTGCATGCACTTCAATTAACTGGAGCTCCAGGCAGAGGTAATTGGTTGGTTTTTATCGGTTTGTTTATCTTGTTTTGCAGGCACAAAGCAGGCCTACTGTGTCAAGAGGATCTATGCAGGGGGGGACCAGAGTTTCGCTCACTACTACTCTCCTGATTTGTACAATAATTTTACATCTGTATGTTCATCATCTTTATATGATTCGTACGTTTATATATGTGTCATAGACCTATAGACTCTATAAGTGTGTTTGTATTTATTCATACAACCTAGGACCACAAGACCCCAGATAATGTGAGAATAAAGGATGGGAGTATGACAATATGCACACTGACCCCTCAGCTAATACAAAAATGGCTGACCCTGTCACCTGGAAGAATCCCACAAGAGACCTCCAAGTGAGACTTCTTCAAACAGACCTCACCTGTTTTATTCTGCTAATCCAATGTTACAAACTATGTCTATATGGTTCCATTCTAAGAATTTTCTTCTTTGGTTTAAATCTCTAACCTCCTATAGTGAAATTGACCTGGTGTTCTCCTCAGCAAGTTGCCTCAATGGATCCTTTTTGGCTACAAGGTAATCACATTACTTCAATTTTTTTAATAATGCAGTTCAGAATGTTGTTGAACATTTCAATACAGATATAAATATGGTAAAGTAATGTGTGCTTCATTCTGAGAGGATGTGAATTTACAAAACCGTTGTTCCTGCTGACGACAAATGGCTCGGTTCTCCACAGCCATCCGGACCATTACAACACCAGCAGTAAATGCTCTGGGGTGGATATGAACATGGCCCGGCTCATGTATCACAAACTGATCCAGCCAGACCACCCAGAATTAGCTCAGCAGGTGAGCTCAGACCTAATGCATGCGTTTTAGTTTGGGTTATTCATTTTTTTCCAATGTTGTTTTTTGTCCCCTATTTCGAGGACTCCTTTCATCATCTGTATTAACACACAATAACATGGTGATGCATACCTCAACATTAAGTAAGCAACTGCTTTTTATTCGGTTTTTCTACATTTTGCTCAAAGTTTTCAGAGGCCGAGGGTCGTCATTCTGGTCTGCCCATTCCATGTATTTGTCATGTCATAGAAAATGACAGCTGTTTGATGTGCTTGCACAGGATCGACTCAACCCAGTATTCTAAATGAATGATGGCAGGGTAGTTAAGTTTAATCTTTCTCCGGCAGAGAGGCTCTACAAGGGAGTGGCTAACTCTAAAATAATGGGGGAAAAAATATATTGTAAAGTGAAATCATGAATTACTAAAAACAGAGTTTATATTGCTAGAACTAATAATAATGATGATAATATTAATGGAATAAATGTCCAAAACCCAGAAAATGACCCATCATCACCTCCTCCAAGCGATACACAATTTAAATCCTGCAAACTTGTGATTTACACGAGTATTATATGGTTTATGGTTAAGTCGGCAAAACCAGGGGATTACATGCATTTTCATTGTAGACTGTAGAGGTAATCAGATGTAGGGCATTAAAAAAAACATCTAAGGAGTCTGGTTACTCGCTGTACTCAATAGCCTCGTTCCCCTCTCCTGTCCTATCAGATCGCAGCGAGTCTTGAGAAGAACCTGATCCCCAGGTTAGGCTGCTCTCCCCCGGACATCGAGGCCCTTAGGCTCTACCTGACCCTGCCTGAATGTCCTCTCTTCAGGGACCCCAGCACATACGTCACCCTGGCCATCCCCTTCGCAAAGGCCCTCATCAGCCTGAAAGACGCACCGCTGAAGGTCCTGGGTAGGTACATGGAAATGTTTGGCTTTTCTTCTTTCTTCGCAGACTTTTTTTCGTACCTTTTGCCAACAACCTCTCAAGCACTTTATTTGTGTTTTTATTCCAGGGAAATGGTGGTCAGCCCTAGAGCCCACTGTCTTCCAGAGGCTGGTGGAGCTGTACAAGGAGGTAGTGGTGTATCTGCTGAAGATGCACAAAGTGGGCATCCCCCAATCGGAGCAGAGGATCTTCACTTGCTTCCTGCACACGTCACTCCGGCTCCTGGAGATCCTGCATGCGGTGGGCGTCAAAGAAAATCTGCATTCATACGACTGGTGCATCCTGTTTTTAGCATCACCCTATTTTTAGAAACTGAACAATGTTTTATATTACTCTCAGGTCAGCGAGAGGGCGGGACACATCATCCAGTATGATAAGTTCTACATCCATGAGTTGGATGACTTGATAGACATCAGAAATGACTATGTGACATGGATCCAGCAGCAGATGTTTCCTCAGGTGAATCTTTTTATAACTAATACTTTTATAACACTAGTGCAGTGCCCGTTCAAAATGTGCCGATTGTTTGGACTCCCGTACTGCTGCTTGCAGCGTTTTCAAGAACCCATTCAAACGTCTTCCCACTCGGCACTGGACTTCCTTGGGTCCTCAGCAATACACCCGCAGTGTGAGGTCGATCAGATGAATGGTGTTCGAGAAAATCCAAGGACAGATGTACAAACATACATACATACACACTTAGACACCTTCCATTTTTGTAAGGTTTACCATTACACTGTAACCTGTCACTTAACTATTTCATGTCCATGTTTAATTTATAGCCTGACCAGTTAGATAGTATATTTCACCTTAACGTGTCATTTTATGTCCACGATTAATTGTCATGACTGATGTCTTTGTGTCTCGTATCCACAGGGTCACGAGGGCTCCGTCACCCTGTGCAGATATCCTTTTGTATTTGACGCCCAGGCCAAGACCACCCTGCTTCAGACCGATGCCGTCATACAAATGCAGGTAACTACCTGCCTGTAGGACTTGTAGTTGTTGTTTTTGCTGTAGTACCATGAGTGAGATGATGACTATGGTTCATTTGTGCATGCTGTCCCTAGATGGCAGTGGACCAGGCCCAGAGGCAGAATTACAGCTCCATGTTCCTGCCAGTGGTGGAGTCCGTGAACCCTTGTCTCATCCTCATTGTCCGGAGGGAAAACATTGTGGAGGACACCATGGAGGTCCTGCGGAAGTCCAAGAACGTGGACTACAAGAAGCCACTGAAGGTGCGATAGGGAGTGACTTGAGTTATAACGGTAAAATGTGTTTCTGACTCATCTAAAAGTTACAACAACTATCTTTATGGGTTATTTGTATGGATTACAGTTCAATTATCAGTACTTTGAATTATATGTCAAACTTTCTTATGTCAAGCATAATCAAAAGTAAAGTCCCATTCATGCTGCTGTTAAGGCAATATGATGCAATCTGTATTTTAGGGCTGAGCCTGAATATTCGGATATTCGTTTGTTAGGTATGTATTCGAATCTCAATTCGGATATTCATTTTATTTTGATGAACATTTTTAAATACAATATACTACTATGCATATTTGGACTGCGGATAGAGGGCTAGGTTACGTTTCGTCTGAATATGCCAGTGATAAAATATATATCCAAAGGCGCTAGACGTCTGAGAATGCTTCACATCAACGCTTCAGTTGAGGTAATGGCAGCCATCATCAGAATGGCCAAACATAGCCTGACCGAATTATCATTCTTTTGGATATTCAAACATTATTAAAGTATTCCGGTAGCACTTTGACAGCGGCCGTCCAGTGTGAGGATACGCAAGCCATTCACCCCCCCGGCCATCAGGGCGTTTATAATTTTAGAAGGGTTTTAATAATTAACCTATTAAGCAGCTTTTTCAATGTTCAAACAAGTCGAAAAGACACCGAAAAGCTCTACCTACTAATAATAACGTGTTGGTTATTTAGTAATAGAACAGGTAGCGATGTTTTTCCTTTTATGGCGATCCATTCCCCACAATAGCGCCTGTGTGATTTATCACCGGGTAAATAGCACTAGTCCTGCAGTGAACATTATTCAAAACTTTGCACAGCTTTTAAACCACCTATTTGCTTTGTGATAATTGGAATTAGGCTTACTCTCATACTTTGGAAACCATATGTGTTCGGAAACCTTTAGGCTACATTGAAGCTCTGCCGTAAACAAGTCAAACTCGAACTGATGTGTGGATCCAAAAGCCACTGATGTGATATTGTTGTTTTGCTATTTTGCATCATTAAAATAACACATTTGTTTTACAAATTGAACCACTTTAGAAAACGATCAATCGATATAAACAAGATTCTGCAGCAGTGGTCTCCGCCTGCTACGTTTACAGGCAGTGAAAGATACGCACTATGAATGGACTTTTTTTCTTTATTTGTTTCTTCACCAAATATTCGGATATTCGTTTCGAAACCTAACGAATATCCGAAGCTTGAAATGATATATTCGGGCCAGCCCTAGTGTATTGTTATAGCATCAATGTGATGTTGGTGTTTCTGATCGGGTGCTCATGGCAGGTCATCTTCGTCGGAGAGGAGGCGGTCGATGCGGGCGGTGTAAGAAAAGAGTTCTTCCTTCTCATCATGAGGGAGCTGCTGGATCCTAAGTACGGGATGTTTCGTTACCACGAGGACTCCAGGCTCATTTGGTTCTCAAATAAGGTAAACATTTGAAAACCAAAGTGAGATCTGGCTACAATGTTTGTGATGTCTTGATTTAGACTTCCAGGACAGATTGGCCTTATTGATTTAATTAGTAACTGATACACCAACTCTGTACACAAAAACATGCAAATCCTTGAAGAGTATGGTTCCTTGCAGACGTTTGAGGACATTGACCTGTTCCACCTCATCGGTGTCATCTGTGGCCTCGCCATCTACAATCTGACTATCGTGGAACTAAATTTCCCAGTGGCACTTTACAAGAAGTTGCTGAAGAGGAGCCCAACGCTGGATGACCTGAAGGAGCTGATGCCAGATGTGGGAAGGTAAGGTCAGGTCAGAACTAGGCCTTTTTCTTTACGACACCTTTGTCAAAATGTAATCATGATCCTCTTTTTTGGGCCTTGTTATTCTGCTGATGTGGGAGAGCTCAGTATTCTTTATGCTTCCATTATCTTATTTCCCTTTACACCAGGAGTCTGCAGCATCTCCTGGACTACACAGAAGATGACCTTGAGGACACGTTCTGTCTAAACTTCACTGTAGGTTAAACGCCTAGGTTTACAGTGAAAGTATTATAGAGTGTGTGCTTTACAGATGGGTATTTCTTGAACCCCGGTTGAAAATGGCAAACTCACTACTTTTCAGGTCACAGAGGAAAACTTTGGTGCAACTGAAGTATTGGAACTTGTGCCCAACGGTGAGGATATCAATGTTAATAAATCGAACAGGTAAAGGCCCACACTTTGCACTCTTTCTATTTGCTAGAGGTCTACAGTGCAGACAAGTGTAGAAGAATCCTGTTTTCCTTTTCTTGTCTGTTTTAAAGCTTCAGCTTCCTGACATAAGATTTCATAAAAAATGCCTTTATTATACTGCCCCTATTTTATAAATGCTGATTTACTGCCATCTAAATTACTTCTGTTTATCTCTTCTGGAAAATAAGAATTATAGCACAAGAATTTCTCTCTCCAGAACGAACATGCTAAATTACTATACATGTTTGACAATGACCAACTTAGACTTTGATCCAATCCATTTGGCCAATGATTCATTCATTGCACTTTGTTTATTTCCTCTTCCGCTCACAGGCAGGATTTTGTCCAGACGTATGTGGACTACCTGTTCAACCGGTCAGTAGCCCCGCTGTTTGAGTCCTTCCATGCTGGGTTCCACAAAGTGTGTGGTGGGAAGGTCCTGGAGCTCTTCCAGCCCAATGAACTCCAAGCCATGGTCATTGGCAACACCAACTATGACTGGAAAGAACTTGAAAGGGTATCAAACGCAGCTATCACTTTTTTATTTTACATAAAAATAGAAACTGCCGCTCTTGTTTTTTTTAAACATATATACTGTATATCTACGATTTAGTTTATTTCTGTATATTGTTTTATAGTACAGTACTTGGCATGGTTTCTAACGCTTTTATGTAGGTTTAGTTGCCTTTTAAAATGATGGGTATCAAAAACAAGCAAGGTACTAGCCATTCATACTAGCCTTATCCCCTTTCTCAACCTCCACAACCTCACTCAAAAATGAGTGTATGTTTATTAATTCTACTTTCAGACGACTGAATACAAAGGCGAATACTGGGGAGAACACCCTACCATCAGGTTTTTTTGGGAAGTATTTCACAATCTACCATTGGAAAAGAAGAAGCAATTTTTATGTAAGTTCTACTATCGACCAAACACAAGAGTTGTAGCATGTCTGTTTGTCCCCGTATGAATACCAACACCACATGCATTCTTTGTATGCAGTATTTCTCACAGGAAGTGACCGCATACCTATTCTGGGTATGAAGAGCCTGAAGCTGGTGATCCAGCCTACCGGTGGAGGAGAGCAATACCTGCCTGTCGCACACACCTGCTTTAACCTGCTGGACTTGCCCAAGTACCCCAGTATACAGACCCTCCGCGACAAGCTCCTTCAGGCGATCGATCAAAACCAAGGCTTCAACCTCGCCTGAGGAAGGACAAAGCTTTAGAATCCGAGGCTTGCTCAGACCTTTGTTTTGGGCTGTCCCCTGATGTCCAAGGAAAACATTGCAGGGGGAGGCACATAAACTCACTATATGCTTATGAGGGAACTTTCAAGTGAAGCTTCAATTGCAGAGTGCAGAAGGTTTTCGCATTTCTTTTTTTTTCATCCCTGCATTTTTTCATCCCTGCAGTATTTTGATGCTTGCCTACATTGAGTTTTTAGCAACTATACATACTTTGATAAATTCATTGTAGATATACTTTTATTCACATGTGGATAAGAATAGTTTGATTATGTTGGTATATACTTTGACACAGAAGCGCTCTTTTTAGGTATGACATAAACCCTACTGTGACGATTGTTACCCACACAGTGTGGTCATGTATACTTAATACTTATGCTTGCTGGATTTTCTTGGCTATGACTTAATTAAACAAGCCACAAATAATAGTGTGGCCATTGAAATGTAGGATTTTTTGTATTATTTGAAACTGCTAAGAATTCTTTACACATCTTACCACCACTGCCACCAGTTAATTATTACGTTGCCAGAATATTCCTCATCAGCCAGATGATGTGAAGGAGGCCCACCATTAAAGGTATGCTCATATGTGCTCCCGACCACTTCTAATTTGATGCTTTGTCGTTGACATTTGTGCATACATTTGACCTAAAGTCCTGATGTATACAATCCCCTTTTCCAGCAGCACGGTGAAAAGGCTAATCCACATTTCCGGTAACGTGTTGATTCATGAAATTTCTATTTTACCGTCATGCCTCAATAGCATTCGATTGACTTGAAGGCTTTTGTAGTTTAGGTCCAATAGCTCAAAAAAATCCTAAAACTTAGGCTTATTCCAACATTCAGGTTTATACTTTAATGAAGGGGGAAGACACACTTGTATTATGTGGTAAAGCATAAGGAGACTGGAGATTGTCCCTGGATTGACGCTGATGTTTTAGTGGGGCAGCTCACTGTGGATCAACTTGTAATGAGATCCACAAGACGGACACCGCTGGGCATCTCCCTCATGAAGCCAGAACCACACAATCGCAGTGTTGTCCTCATCACCTGGGGGGAGAGGGAGAGTAAAACCACCTCTGGTCAATCCATCACATTCCCACTGGGTAATAATGCAAACACTCCTATCGCATGGCACTTACACAGGCAGCCCACCAGCCGTTTGGTTCCGATGCAGGGGACGATGTGAGGTTCTGCCTGGGTTCCTGCATACTCCTTGGGCTTCATCATGCTGTATGGGTCCTGGAATGGATATGAGTACACATTCGTAATCTGTGTGTGTGTGTGTGTGTGTGTGTGTGTGTGTGTGTGTGTGTGTGTGTGTGTGTGTGTGTGTGTGTGTGTGTGTGTGTGTGTGTGTGCATGTTTGTGTGTAAAA
>OMKX01056367.1:0-13598 GCA_900302425.1 Brosme brosme
CGTCGTCGTCACAGTCCCTATATGAGTCACTGAGTGTTTTCGACTCACTTGGTTGGCTTCAACCCTATAGCTCACACTGCTCTCTCTCTCTCTCTCTCTCTCTCTACCTCTAAAGAAAATACCAAACCGGAGGACAAACTCACCCCATTGCTGTCTATGGAGCTCTGCCTGAGCAGCAGAGCCTTGCAGTCTGCGGGCTCCTCCTCCTCCGAGCGCAGGCTCTCCTCTGAGCGCTGGTGGGGGAGGCCCGGCGGGGGCGTGTTCTTGTTCTTAAGGAGGTGCTTGAGCAGCTCGTTGCCCGCCTCGCCTTTGTTGTTGTTGGGGCTCAGTGCGGCGGCGAAGGGCGACACCCCCCCTTTGTTCCCCTCCTCTTTCACGGAGCCCATCCCGGAGCCCGGCTGGCCGTGGCACTCGCTGGCGTCCGTCTGCTCCAGCTTGATGTTGCTGAGGATCCTCTCCTGCTCCTGGGCCTGGGCCCGGGCCGCCTCGGCGTGGAGTGCCTGCTGGCCCGCCGGGACCCCGGACAGCTGTCTCTCCAGCTCAGAGTGGCTGGGGGTGGCGGAGCCCAGCAAGGGCGACCTGGAGAGGTCCTGATCCCCGAAAGGGTGGGTGCTCCTGGTTGGCGTTGAGGAGGTGTCTGAGACGCATGGGGTGAGCGGGGCTGTGAGGTCCGAGTGCGGGGTGGAGGGCGTCTTGACCGAGTCGGCGTCCTCGTCCTTCTTCTTCTTGCGGTTCCTCTTCTTCTTGCCCTTTTCGTCGGGGATGATGTTGGAGTAGAGCTGGATTAAAGACTGGCCCGAGCCGGGGTAGTTGGAGGGCAGGGGCGTGGACATGTCCCCGCCGAATGGAGGACCGTCGCCAGACATCTGGGGCATCATCCCCGGGCCGCTGAAGCGGCGTGGTCGGGGCGGACCCTGGTGGAAGTTACCCCCCTGTAGGGCCATGTTATCGGGCCCAAAGCCAGGTCCCATGTGGTCCTGTGGCATCAATCCATTAGCCATCATAGCCCTCCTATCGCCCTGCATGAACCCTCCCGGCGGGGAGCCCATGCCAGGCTGCATGGGCTGCTGCTGGGGGAACATGGGGCCCAGCTGCTGCTGGTGTGGGGGTGGAGGCCTCTGAGCCTGCATGAAGTCCTGAGGCAGCTCCGCGTTGAAGAAAGGCATCTGCGAGAGCGGAGCCATGTTGCCCTCTTGTCCCATCATGCCTTGCTGTTCCATCTCCATGCGTTGTTTCAGGGCTCTCTGCCGCTCCACCTCCTGCATGAGCTGCACACGCTGCCGCTCCTGCTGCTCCCTCAGCCTCTCTCTCCTCTCCCGCTCCTGGAAGCCCTCGCTGAATGGATTGTTGTCGTCAAACTTGACCCCGCTGGCGGGCGCTGGCTTTACGCCGCCCGGCGGTGCCTGTGGTGATGGTGGAGGTTGGGGCTCAACGGGCATCTGCTGCGGCATCTGCTGCGGCATCTGCTGCGGCATCTGCTGGGGCATCTGCTGGGGCATCTGCTGGGGCATCTGCTGGGGCATCTGCTGCGGCATCTGCTGCGGCATTTGCTGCGGCATTTGCTGCGGCATCTGCTGCGGCATCTGCTGCGGCATTTGAGGTGGCCGCTGCGGCATGTTGACCATTGGCATGGGATGAGGCTGGCCTTGATTTCCCATGGGCACCTGGGGAGGCATCATGGGTGGCATACCGGGCACGGCCATGGGCATAGGGGCTCCGGGGTGCCAGCCGGGAGGTGGTCCACCAGGCATGCGTGGAGGGGCGTTGGGCTGGCCTGGGTGAAGCTGCATGGGCATCATGGAGTTCATGGCGGGCGGGACCATTGGCGGCCCACCGGGCACCATGCCAGCCGGACCCTGCATGGGGCCCGGTATGCCTGGCCCCATGGTTGGTGGCACGTTGTTCTGCTGCTGTTTGACCCGGTACTCCTCGATCAGCTCAGCATGCTCCTTCTGCTGCTTGCGGATCTAAAACCAGACATGATTGCCTTGGTCAGTCAGATGATGTGAGGACAGAAAGGATAAAGAACTACAATAATACCATATATAAAAAAATTAATTAACAAACATAGGAAAATGGGTATTCAACATTAACAGTAAAAAAAAGTAAAATGTTGTCATTGTATTGTTTAATTTCTCTATAAAATGACATTAAAAGGGGATGAAAGGACCTGCTCCAGTTGTTTCTGCACCACCCCTTGTTGCTCTGTGACGTGTTTTAGCTGCTCAGCGTCCTCCTCCGGAAAGTCCCGGCCTGCCTTCTTCGCAGTCCTCTGCTTGGCTGACAGCGCCTTCTTGGACTTCCGGTGGGCACCTATCTTCTCCTCCAGGAACTTTTGCTGCATCTGAAGAAGCTGCTGGGTCTCTTGCAGCCACTCCTCATACTGGGCCCTCTGAGCCGTGTCTGGAGGGAAGGGAGAGAAGGGGAAGGAGGCTGATTGTTAGCAGGAGTCCTCGAAGGAGTAGAAGACCTCACAGGCGTTGAAAAGGACAACATTATGGAGGTGCGATAATAAGGGAGAACTTACTGACGAAACCCGGTCCAAAGTTTGGAGGGTTAGGCCTGGCTACTTGGGTCAGTTTTCCATCCTGCCACAAAACAGAGAGAGTAGAGGTTATTTATTGAATATTTTATGATTTATTGGAATGAAAGTGTGTCACGGCTAACCAATCTCTACGGATAAAATAATCAATAACCCTGTTCTAGCAGAGATGGCACTGTTCAGAAGGTTCGATTCAATCTTTAATGTTCCATCAACAAAATAATTACTTAGGTCATTATATTGAGTTGTATTTAACATACCTGTCCGACCACCTGTGGAGGGATGGGAGCGGTTTCGGGACAATGTTGTGCCGCACCAGGAGGAAACCTTTGACAGAAGACATTGCGTATAACATACAACAAGTAAGCTTGCTGGTCATAGGGGAGACAAAGGGACATTTAAGTACAGCACCTGTGCAGATTTCAATGATGCGATTCGAGTTGCTGTGTTTTAAAATAAGCATTTACTTAGCCTTCCCTGAACTCATTAAAACAAGTTTTGTTTTAATGAGTTTTCCCTAAGCGACCCTCAAACAATTACTTCGAGATGGCTGTTTTTTCAATACATTTAATGCACTTTAAATGAATACCCATAGTCATTCTGCAGTTATAGTTGTATCTGAAATGATCATAGTCATCTTCATTGACTATGATCATTAAGACATAACTGAAATTATGAAGATGTTTTACCTGTTCATGACTATTGGACTCATTCCCATGTTGTTCTGAACCATGACTTTGTTGATGCCTTTGAGGGCCACCATTTTAGCCTTCATAATGGGGTCTGTGATGGCATCGAAATCAGCAAAGACATCGACTGTTGAGCCTAGAACAGACAATAACATGTTTAAATAGAGCATACCCCCCCCGATAACCCTTGAGAAGAGCATTTTCTTTATTGGAAGAAACTGCATTGGTGTATAATTTTACCAATGTTGGGGAAGAAAGAGTCACTGGAGCGCTGTCGTATCATGGCCTGCATCTGTCGCTGCTGCTGTTGCTCCTGCCTCTCCTGGTCCAGAAGGTCCTGCAGGAGGAGGGGCTGCTCTTCCAGCAGCAGGGGTCTCGACTGCTGGCCCGACTGCTGGGCCAGGGCCTGGTTCAGCATGGCCTGCTGAGCCTGGCTCAGGGTGCCCTGCTCCAGCCCCTGACTCATGCCCGTCTGAGGGTCTGTTCCAAACCCGGCCATGGAGGCTTCGGCCGCGGTGGCTTCTGATAGCGTTTGGCCCATCGCGAGGCCGGAGCTATGCTGATGGGCATCGGTGACTTGGTTTGGCTGGGGCATGAGGTTGCCTCCTTGATTGACCGAGTCAGCCATTGGGTTTAACGACTTCTCCGCGGGCTGCTGCTTAATAAGCAGACTGGACAACACCGGGGTGGAGTCGGACAGCACTCCCTGCTGGTTTGGAGTCATCGTGTTTCCGTTGGTTTGCTGGTCAGTGGTCTCCATTGACTTGTGCCCATCCTTCCCCTCTGTTTTGATTTCTTGAGCGACGGTCAAAGAGCTGGAGCCCAGATTTCCTTCAGCTTCCTGTTTCACATCAGATTGCATCTGCTCTGAGGAGGACTCTGACTTTGTGGTGACTGATGTGGAAGTCGACAATGTCTCTGCGCCACTGCTGCAATTGTTCTTCTTCTCAGAAGAAGACCTCTGGACATCCGCGCTGTCATTGTTATCCTCCATGGGGTCACTGAGATCCAGCTCCTCGTTGAACATGTCCTTCTTGATGTCATCAAGATCCGGGTCCGTGTAGGCGATGATGTCAAATTTGCCAGAGCTGAACAAGTCCTCGAGGTGGAGGTCGTTTGTCTCCAAGTCTAGGTCTTTGCCATCTTCCGGATCTAAATTTAGGTTCTCCAGATCTGCATCAACCAGGTCTTTCACCTCCACGTCTTCAAAGTCCTTAACCGCGGATTCCTCTGAGTCTAGTTTCTCCTCCACAGCATCACTGGGAGTTCCAGTAACACTCTCGCTGTGCCCAGGAGGGGGCGCAGCCATCATCATTGCTGCTGCCATATTGTTGGAGTCATTTGATGCTGGCTGGCTCATTGATCTCATCAATGTGGACTGCCTGCTCATGTTGTTCCCTTGCATGTGTTGCTGGTGGTTAAGATTCTCCATGCTGGAGGACAGCTGGACGTGGCCGCCCTGAGCGCCCATGGGATCCATCATCCTGGGACCCTGGTTGGAGGGGAACCTGAACTCTGGGGCACCAGGGAAGCCGGGTGGCCGCTGCACCTGCATGCTTAGGTCCATGTTGCTCCCTGGCATGGCACCAGGGGCAAAGGGTGGCATGCGGAGCCTGTTCTCTGCAGCTCTGTGGCGCAGCTCAATGAAAGGCTGGCCCATTATGTTGTGCTGCTGTACCGGCATCCCGCGTGGAGGAAAGTGCTGGGGCATGCCCATAGGACCTCCCATGGACTTAGCAATGTCAACCGACACAGACCTTCTCATCTGAGGTGGGATGTCCTGCATTTGATGAGGTCCTCTGGGGAAAAATTCTTGACCTCCATGTGAACTAGGTCCACCTTGTGGAAATGCAAACCTGAAAGACAACATTGCCACCCAAGTTAAGGGTCAAACTGTATTTATCATTCCCTCATGTAGAGGTTATCAGCAATCACAAGTCTGTTGCAAACTAGCTGTTTCACTATTTTTACTATGAAAATGACAAAAGTCAATAACAACAATTATACAAAAATAAAAAATAAAACAACAGTACTGTGTAAAACCCATCAAGCAATTTGACTAAACGTAGCACCAACCTTGGCCCTTGGTGTCTCATATTAGGATCCCCGGGATGCAGGCCCCTGGGAATCTGACCCTCATTGGGGAAAGGGCCACGGTGATCTCCTTGGAAAGGCCCTTGGTATCTCATTGGTCCTCTTATTGGTCCCTGTCCTGGATAGGGTGGAGGAGGTCTGTTGAACATCTCGCCCGGTTGCCCAAGACCCTCCTGTGGCCAAGGTCGCGGTGCTCCGGGGGGCATGTTCCCAGTCGCGTCATGAGGGCCCCGCTCTTGCCGAATTATACTCCTCTGTTGTTGTTGTTTGAGCAGCAGTTCTCTAATACGCTGCCGCTGTAAATAAGAACCAAACAAACATTAATTTTTTTTGATTTTCCAAGACTGGCAGGTCACTTTGCAAAATGAGATTGTGAATATAATGCAAAGGTTAATAACCACATACCTGTCTAAGCCGTTCCTCACTGTCAGCCAGAGGAACACTCTGAACATCAGTACCTGGCATCTGCAGATGGGTATGAATTTGGCCCGAGTCTTGGGCTCCGGGTCCACCGTTCCCAGCAATAGCCTGATCCTTCATTTCCATTCTCTCTGTCGGCAGTGGTCTAGGAGTCATTGGGGCCTGTTCGAATGGGTCATGGACAGGGGTCTGATTGGGTCTTTGTGACGGTGACTGAGTAAAGCAGTCTTCTTGAAGGCTGGGATGTTTCGGTGTTTGGGAGCCCGGATGTGAGAAGGACTCCTGCATCCTGCCTTGAGGTGGAGAGAAGGGGTCCTGGTGGTTTCCCATCTGCCCCTGCCGCGATCTGTTCATCCCATCGGGACCCATGATGGAGCGTGGGGTCCCGGGTGGTTGGGCGTAGATGTCGTTCATCATAGTCCTTTGCACCCCAGGTTGGGGAAACATTTCGCCGCCCCCTGGTCTTTGCTGTCCAGGGTTGGTAGCATACATGTCCATGGGCAATCTCTGGCTACCGGGGGATTTAGGGAACCTCTCTCCCATGGTGGGTCGTGGAGTGCTCGGTGCCTGGGCATAAGGGTCCATGGCATGAGAAGGAGACATCTTTTGTGATGAGTGAGACTGATGGGAGTATTGGTTCATCCCGGCCGAGCGCGAGGTGACCGGAGAGTACGGGTCAGAGGAAGGGCTGGCCATGGTGCTTGACTGGCCGTAGTTGTCGTGCGGGCGTGGTGTGCCAGGTGGCCGTGCAAACGGTTCGAAGAACGGGCGAGACTGGCCGTTTCCATCCATGCTGGGTCGAGGTGTGCCCGGCGGTTGCGAGTAAGGGTCACCGGCTGATTTGCTAGGACCGGGCGACTGAGCAAAGGGATCGTATGTGTAGTGGTCAGGTCGAGGCGTTGAAGGTGCATGGGCGTAAGGATTTCGGGACATGTGTGCCATTGGTCCGGGCTGAGCAAACGGATGGCCCTGAAGGTGGTGCTGGCCCATTCTAGGAGGGCTGGTGAAGGATTGATCACCTCCAGAAGGCCTGGGGGTGTGCGGAGGCTGAGCATAGGGATCGTTCTGCTGACTTTGAGTAAATCTGTCCGTGGGGTGTAGGCCTGGTCGGTTAAAGGGGTCCTGAGCCTGAGGAGGTGGCATGGGGGCTTTGAACAGCCCAACTGAGCCAGACTCATTGCTGCCGGGCATGGGTGCTAGCAGCGGCCGTGAGTAAGGGTCGGACAGGATCATTCTGTTTTGGGCCATGCGCTGATAGGCCTCATTCCTGATCATGGGCCGGGAGTAAGGATCTCTACCTGGAGAGCCCATGGGCGGTCTCCCCTGGGCCATCTGGCTGGGCCTGGGAGGACCCATGGGCTTCAGGAAAGGGTCCATCTCCCCAGCTGGCCTTGGGGTATCAGGAGGCTTGGCATATGGGTCATTGTTCATAGACGTAGGAGAGCCAAAGGACTCGTGAGCGGGAGAGGGTCTCCCTCGGTCCTGCTGCTCCATCAGAGAGGTTGGCGATTTCCCAGACTCCATGGGAATTCTGCGACAAGCATTCGTCCCCAGGTTCGGGGGCCTGGGAGTGCCCACCATCTTGGCATATGGGTCCCAGGGGGAGGAAGGTCTGGAACCGGAGGAGCCCGGCGAGAACACCTGCGGGGACTGGGGTTGCGAGGAAGGTCCTGACGGAGGTGGCGGAGGGGGGCGCAGGAAAACATCCTCGGGGGTCCCACCGGTTGGGGTCCCTGGAAGCTGTTGCCGAGCAAATCCTTCTTTCGAATTCAGCGGCTGCATGGGGGACATGCTGCCATTGCTGGGCTGAGAGGCAGGGCTCTGGTTGCCACTGTTGTTGCCGTCTCCCTCGGACTGGCTGCCTGACTGCTGCTGTTGCTGCTGCTGAAGCTGCTCATTCTTCACTTGCTCCAGTTTCTGGGTGGCTTCGATCTTGGCTTGCTGTTTGCTCTTCTGCCTCATTTGCTGGCACAGAGACAGAGCAAGAAGGGTGATTAGATTTCAGTTCTGTTTGGCGTGGAAAATGAAATAACAAAACGGATAGAGTGGATAAGACTATGTGTTTGTTAGTGCAGTCGTTTAGATGGGCTTTTCTTAAAGGAAAATTCCACTCTGGGTCGTTCCACTCCCCTATTAGTACAACAGATGCTAACCTACATAACACAAAGAAGCTCTGAAACGGACCTACTCTCTACTATGTTGGGAAGTTGATCAATACAGCCCTAATCTGCTGCACTCGTCCTGCGCTACCATTGACAACCAATGGGAGTCCACTGCACTAGCTATCTAGCAAGCTAACCCATCCATTCTCACTCTTCCTGTAGAGGTATCCATCATAATGATGTACTCCTCTACCTTTATTTTCCTTTTTTTTGCTCCTGCCACTTTTCACCAGTCCTTTGACTTTGATGGCCAGCCACAAAGTGAGACTCAAAAGCAGTTGTGCCTCCATCTATTAAACCAAGTTTAACGTTGCTTTGCGGTGGAATTTCCCTTTCAGCCCACCCCCTCCCCCCATAGTTGGCTTTACATAAAATGGTGGACCTGTCGCTGAGTTCCCTGACTTCACTGCATACACTCTTACCTGTCTAAACTTCCACTCTTGCTCATGCTCTGACTCTTTGGGTTTCAAAGGGTCTTTAAAGAGCAGTTCTGTGTCTAGTGGTAAGTTGGGGTCAAACACCTCGGGGGGCTGCGGCTGTGGCGGGTGCCTCTTCACCGTCTCATTGGACATCTGCACCTTGTTGATGCGCAGGGCTGCTCGGTTGTCTCTCGCCTTTTGCTGTTGAGCAGAAATTACAAAATCCATTAAAAAGGTTAAAAAACATGTAAAAGATGGGTTGCAATAGATAAAAACAATGTCAATTCTGCCCAAGCAGCATAAATTAAACAATGTCAACTTTTAATCAAGCCTGCGTATTTTTTTTTTTTAACCATGCCTGATAAAATTACTTCTTGTGAACTTAATTACAGAGACCAAAGGCACTCCAAGCTCTGAGCTGCGATTCCCTTGTTAATTAGTTCATGTGTAAATGCCCTGAATTTAAATTGGCAATGGTGAGAATGAAAGGGTGCAATGCAGGTCACTGTCACCTGCATACAAATAGAGCAGGAAGGGTAGGTCATTAGTCAGAGTTTGATGTTTCCAAACTGTCAGGCTTCACCAACACTGGTGAATAAGTTATCCATTATAAGAATCATCTTACCACATAGGGAGCCCTGTCCTGTGAACTAGCTTTCCTCCACAGTTTTGCTATTTGCTTGACTCTTGTCGACCAGTCTGTTGAAAGAGAAAGTAGTCGTCATGCCAACTGTAAAGGTCTTCTCAAAATAATTTCAAAATCGAATTGAGAAAGACGTACACAGCACAAAATACATGGACCAATCCGGAAGGAGGCACGCAAAACTGACAAATCAAACAATTTAGATATTTTTGGGTAACAAACATGTGTAATAGCCTTTGTCTTCTGCGAGACTAACCTGGGAATTCTTCCTTGAGATTGGGGAAATTGACATTGGTATAGAGAACGGGTGCAACTGTGGCTAGCTCCCCAAGGGTCTCCTCCTTCTCCCACTTCAGTGTGCTCCTTTGGGCATTGGACATGGCTTCAGACTCCCCCTCAGGAAGGGATCCGGGTGGAGTGGGGCCTTGGTTTTGGACTGGAGAGCCCCATGGACCCGCCTCTCGAGGCATCTGATTGAACTTTCTATCTCTGTAACATCATTGAGAAGACGCATTTTTATGAATCACGCGTTTTTTTATATTATTTGTATTTTTATCGACAGGACAATGAAATCAAATGATAATCAATCATCATCATCACCATAATATGAAGGTGTTATTATCAAGGTCTAACGATGTACAAGAACAGAGCTCCATCACGTTGAACTAAGTAAGATGAGGACTTGCCTGAGTTAATGACCTCTCCCTACTCAGTGATCCTACCAATCCAAATACAACACAATGATATCAAATGAAGGGAGCAAGAGGAAAGGGCCGCTGCCTTACCTTGGATTGTCAGTGAAAGGCATACGGTGGAGGGGGGAGAAGTTGTCGGGAATGCAGGGGCCTCCTGGATTTGTCGGAAACCTTTGGCTTGGTCCCATCATACCATTCATCATGGGCATTCGTACAAACATGGGATTCCCTGCATGGCGGAAAAACAACAACTCATAAGCCAATCGACAAATGAGTGAGATCCTCGGAGTACATACTGGTGGACAACTGGTGTAGACGGCACTACTTTCGGTGATGTGCTGGTCTGAAACTTACCTGTGTTGGGGTGAGGTGCACTGGGGCCTGGCGTGGCGGGGAGGGGCCCATGGCCCTGGGGGTGAGGCATCTGTGGTGTTGGTTGGCTGCTGGTGGGGCTGAGGACTGCAGTGAAGAGATCCTCTACATCCTTCCCCTCCAGCTCTGTCATCGAGGGCGTACAATTTGAGTCAGTTTGGATTACAACAAGACCGGAAGTCCGATAATGGCGACAGTGGATGAAACGAATGCAGTAGTGAGTCATCAACGTTTACACTTTTTCTGTCTTACCATAACATAAGTCTAGAAATCATGCAAATTATATATATCATATAGAGTAATGGCTGAATTTCACTATTAAACTAAGCTTGCTCAAAAGTGGCTAGTTGTAAGAAAATTGAATTACATACCTGGAATTTTGTACAGTTTGCTGAGAATCGACTCTGAAAGATAAAAAAAGGAGAGGGCAAGCGAAAATTGTCAATATTAATCGTAGGACAACGATCTAAACCAAAATAGTACCTGGTCTAATATAACCTGTTCCTAGAGTCACTCAAATGTGGCTTGTGTGATGCAATCACAATCAGAAAGCTGAAAGTATGTGTGAACATCTCCGAGAAGAATTAAGAGCCAATTACAGTTTTAGTTTAAGAGGTGGTTGGGACGCATGTAACAACACTGTCAGAGTAGTTGAAACATGTCCCTTTCTCCCATCGCCATGGAAACACTCAACAAGTTTTAATACCGCCTCAACTGGCTCTCCCTCATTTCAAAAGGAGGAAAAGACAGGAAAAGACTATACGAGTGTGCAAAATCTGGGGGCAGGACGCCTGTTAAAGCCAGGCGTCGCTAAGGCACTTGTGGTGGATGTGGATGCATCTGTATTGCGGGATTGAATACACCGCAACTGACCATCCATCTTGTCCAGCTCTGGACTCAGGATGCCGTCCAGGGGCTCGTCTTGGAGGGCTCGGGGCGTCCTGCGGCCAGACTGGATGTGGGGGACCACCGGGGTGCTGTCGGCCAGGGGCCTGATGTCCAGACCAGCTGTGTAAGCAAAAAGAAACACACACACACACACACACACACACACACACACACACGCACACCAACATTAACAACATATCGAACCAGGACTGTGGGAATAAAGAATTAAAATTAGGTCAAGTGAGAACATTTTTTTTGTGTCTAAACAGCCTGTGGAGAGTAATCATAAGAGCAGCCTGAAATCACAGCTCCTAAGGGGGTTCCTGTCTCGCACGATATGAGCGCTCTGGGCACGGTTAAGACACAAACAGGCCATATCATTTCAGCAGCAAAACAAATTCTGAACATTTGCGTGGAGGCCACCATTATGCTCAGCCAATTATGTTGTCCCCACTTATCAGGATCCCTCACTTTTTTTTTAGAGCACGGACGGAAATATGCGATCTTCAGCAGTTTCTTCTTAAATCATTGATTTAGATAATAAGGCTCAGGAGCTGATGGCTTGGTGACTGCATTGCGCACAGATTACATAATGATGTGCAACGAAGCTTAGCAAAACTCAAGAGCTGGCTATCCTTAAAAATGACTGTCTTAGCATTCTATTCTTCTCCCCATTTCCTACTTTCACAAATTCAACACTTCTTGACTGACACAACTTTGAGACGGCAAGAATTGGCATTTGTTAGAAGAAAACCCTAACATCTGCCCAGAGTGCATTACATTCAAACTATACTAAAGTACTGGTTACAAAGAACGGAGGACAAGCATTGACCATCAATTGAATTGAACTCTTTTTTTATTTTATTTTTTTATCTTTTAGCGAGGGTAAAGTAAGACCTTCCCAACAGCATGACAAAAACGGAAGGCTGTTCACCGAGGCTTTTTTCGTTTTCTCAAATAGCTTGCCTCTGCGTTGAATGATTTGTAAGCCCTCAGTTTGGCAAGTCCTGATTTGATAAGTTCATAAACTATTTGAAGGTTTCTCTTGAAACACAAACAAACAAGAAATTACAGTGACACAGCATATCCATTCAAGTGCATATAGTGTGCAGTGAGTTAGGCGAAGCAAAGAGCAGTTGGAACTTAATGGTAAAACAGAACCTCAAACCGTTGAATAATTGTGTAGACAAGAGGGTGAGAGTGAAAACTATATTGAAGCTGATAACACACAAACAAGCACGTAATTTCGGACGCACAGAAACAGTGAAAAGAGAAGGGACGAAAACAAGGGATGAGAGACCAGAGCACCCTTACCAAAAGGAGGAGGTGAGCCTTCCACCTGGAAGGGGCAAAAATCAAGACCTACAAGGACCCAAAACCAGATAAAAAATAATGAATGAAAACATAGTGGGGACAGAAAAGAAAATGGCACAACACATTTCACACAATGCCAAAAACCAAAGAAAATTATAGCCGTAAAGTAAGATGAAACAATTATTGCGGAAAAAAGGAAATGTGATTTTTCCAAATACAATGGAGATTGAAGCACTTTGCCGTCTGAGGAGAAATCCATTGCATTTGTGAAAGTAATGTAAACATATGAACCCAGCGTTGGAGGGGCGGAGACCATGAAGCCCCCTACCGCCCCCACCGCCTGAGAGATCACGTGACGCACCGGAGTCAATGCTTGACTTCCCCAGCATCCCCAAGATGTCTGCGTCAGTGTTCAACACCTCACAAAGATCAACTAATGGTTCCTCACAGGTTTCTGTACACATGGAGGACAGAAAACAAAACAAACAAAACGGAAATATCGCGGTCAAAAATCATAACATGATGATGAGAGATGAACGTCAGGCTCGGATTCTGCGCCACTTGAGGCTTGGGACATGTACATGGGCGTGTACGTACGTGCTCCTGTTGGCCTGGAGGGCAGGGGTGCTGCCGAAGCACTCAGCAGGGGGTCGGACGAGGGGTCCAGGAAGCTGCTGCTGCTGCCCCCGCGGGGGGGCTTGGTGTCAGCCTGGCCCTGCCCCTCCTCCAGCAAGCCTGATGAGCCCACGGCCTGCTGCCTGCTCTGCTTGCTCTTGTCCAGCAGGTCCTTGCCAAAAAAGGCCTCCTGAACAACAACAACAACAACAACAAATTGTCGAAACAACGTAGTGTCCATTGCATTGGCAGTAAAACAAATAAATAAACAAATACATAAATAGACCAATCACCATCCTCCCCAGAGGCCTGTGCCCTGGGGGGATAATGCCACCATGTCAGGTAGATTGAGACGCAGCCACTGACCCAGGAGAGTGTTCACAAGTGACACACTCACACACACACGCACAACCAAAAGACACCCACAAATGGTCTATCCTCGCCAACAACCCACGACGGCAGCTCCTCCTTCCCTCCCCCCTGCAGCATCTAGACATTAAAAGCCTGAGACAGGTCAGCATTTGAATAATTCATTCAATGTTAAATTGTATTTAATGCGTTTAAAAAAATAACCCTTTAGGTTTGACTGAGACGTCTTCCCTCTTCTGCTGTGTCTGTGTGTGTGTGTGTGTGTGTGTGTGTGTGTGTGTGTGTGTGTGTGTGTGTGTGTGTGTGTGTGTGTGTGTGTGTGTGTGTGTGTGTGTGTGTGTGTGTGTGTGTGTGTGTGTGTGTGTGTGTGTGTCCC
>OMKX01056368.1:0-12955 GCA_900302425.1 Brosme brosme
CCATGAACCTTGGGTTACCCCATGGGCTAGGCTGGTGAAGGTTTACAATATCTATGGGCTAATCTGTCTTTTATTTGTACCTGTTTAATGACAGGAAACCACCATGGCTGAGGATTCCCATAGAAGCTCCGCTGCAGAGATCCCCATCACCAGCAACGGCGAGATGGACCAGAGCTCTGAAAAGGTACCCAATAGGGTCAAAGCTTTTGTGCTAGGTAGTCCGCCACACACAGAAACTATACTGCACTCTATCTCTCAAGCTATTGTTGTTTAGTTGCAATGAAATACTTATTTTGTATCCACAGTTGAAACTATAGAAATACATCTATATCACCAACGATTTCAAATTTTAGTGAACCCATTTAACACCTCCATTGTGGAACCATGTTGTGATTTCCTAAATATTAAAAAATGTTCTTTCTCCTTTTTTCACCCCAAAGTGTATTTTTTCCTGTATTTTCCACAAGTAAAAGTACATCAACATTAACATGCGTATAGTTGTTGAAGAATTATTCCACAAACCCATAATAATGTGATGTGTATGTTTTCACATAAAATAAAACATGAGTAGAGAGATATTAACTGATTTGACATTGGAGGATGTCTAAACTGAGTTGCGTTGTCGTATGTAAGAGGCCACATGGGTACACATGCTGTGATGCATGTGCATTCAAATTGATGTGTCCATTTACATCCCTTACCATCAATACATCCTCAAAGGTTTTATTGATCACAATTATATTGCGTGTTTTACATTCGTTTTTTGTATCTGTTTGATTGTGTCGCATGACAATTCATTTTTTGTGTATCCTAAACGGAAAAGTATACAACCATAATGGTCTCCCCTTCCAGGACTCTTCTCCCGGCCCTCTGAGTGGACTAAACCTCTCAGAGACCTATGTACCCTCCAGTAACTACGCTTCAACAACAGAGGGCATCATTGAATCAGGACCATACAGAGGTACAAACCAGTAGTACCTCTAGTACCAGTAGTATTTTAATCACTGTCGTTTGTGTTTTAATATGTTTTGTTCTTTTCCCCTTTTTCTTAATATAGGATTTTATTTTCTGTTAATTACCCTCTTACTATTAAATGTTAAATTGGAAAATACTAAACATTGTAAATGGTTCACTGCAATGTTAAAATGAACCGTTTTGCCGCTTAATACCGCTTACCGCTATAATTGCAAACACTGTTACATTATCATACTCGGTGTGCGTTCAGATTAGGCAGCAATCTTGGATAAATAGGGCAGGCTGAAATTTGAATTTGTATAGCTGACCGTTTAAGTGTGATTTAATGAGTTGCTTCTGACCTCCATTTTGTTCCCTTGATTTCCTTTTATTATCGTGCCCTCACAAATGCAAATGCATATATGCTTCCCTATCAGTCTCTGGCCCGCTATACCACTTGTATCATTCAATAAGATTACAACAGCTACCTTATTTTTACATTTCAATAGGCAGAGTTTAAGGTTTAGGTGAATTGGATGAACCAGACCATGGAAGTAATGAATGAATGAATGAACTCCAGATTCAAGATCTTTTATGGAAAGTGTGATGCGTCACTCCTACCCTGTGATATATATCAACACTCAATATTCAATAGCCTCTCGTTTCACACTGGAAACAGACCTACAACTAATGAGTCACCACTGTGAATATCTCCCAGGGTCAGCCAGCCTGCCCACGTCCCCAGCAACACCAGTAGCTCCCAGTATGGCAGTGGGCGGCCGTCTGGCCCGCTCTGCCAGTGATAGTCAGCCTGAGACAGGTAAACCGTAGGCACGGCTTGAGGCTCAGGGATGCGCCAGCAAATCTTTTGCCGTATGTGCATAAATCTGTCCCTCCTGAGCTTGTTTTCACCCCTTCTCTCTTTGTCCTTAAGGGTAATTTCTCATTCAAAGTGAAACCCTTTCGTCTTTTCCCTCTCCTATGCTTTTTGTTAAACCCAAGTGATCTGTCACTTGTTGAGGCAGTTCCCTGCTTTCACAATCAAAACTCGTCCAAATTCCCGAAGCTAAACCTAAACTGCTTGAGGTGATGCCGGATGGGTACAGTTTCTCTGGAAGAAAGCTGCTTTGACAGAAATCCATGTCTTTGGGTATTTCTGCTTGCTTCTTGTGTCCTTTGAGAAGACTTCACCTAGAACCTCTTTCTGCACTTGCTATTTTCCTCTACCAAGTAATGTTCTGCTACAGTTATGACTGTACCGTAACAGTTAAACTGTGATTGTTTATGATTTTTCAAATGTGATGGTTGACGTCCTCTCCAGCAGCCTGTTGCACCAGCTATACGTAAGTTCTCTAGGGTGAAAAGTCCACTCTAAACGATACGTTGAAACTAGTTTGTTTGATACTAAAGCTGTGTCGATCTTTGGTTGCACCACGGAGACGTAAGGTTCATCATAACTACTCTGGCGTAAAGTCCACACTAACTGAAACATTGTCGCAGAAAATTACGTTTTCACTTCCTGGGGCCAAACAGTGAAAAGCCCTATTGTAGTGTTTACTACCGGTTGTCTCTCGTGCCCATGGATGTATAATAAGCTTGTGTCTTTGAACATTCTAAGCAACAGTGAAGAGGCTACCGGCTAATTTCCAAAGGGTTTAATCTGTCACGGAGCATGTGTTGCAGACTCAAAACAGCCAGTATAATTCTCCTTTACTCATCCTCCCAAGTTATCCCACCGCCACCAAACGATGCGCCATGATGAACCGCTATTTTACAGAGGACTTTACACCTATTAGGGGCTAGGTGTAAGATTTAAGTTGTAACATATGCCTACTATTTCAGCTGGTGCAACCTTTAAATGTTAGTAGCGTGTAAACTCTGACCTAAGTTAGTTATTAAGGTTTAACGTTTGAACTTATGCATAGCTGGTGCAACCCAGTGCAGAAGCTCAGTCCGATTCTAAAGTGCTATCATTTACCCAGGCCAGCAGACGAGTGGGGCCGTGGTTCTCGCGGATGATTTGAAGAACCCCGCCATGGAGAAATTGGACCTAGTGCGAAAGTGGAGCATCAACACGTATAAAGTAAAATTATTTTATTATCATGTTGGCCCCGTTTTTGTGTTTTTATGTTCTTTTTTGACTGATGAAATTCAATTAGTACCTCTTTGTACACTAGAGCTAAGCAGCTCCATTCTTCAATTTAAATAAGTCTCTTTGAGCCCCTCATTCTCTGTCCTCATTCTACTGTAGAGAACACGGCATAGGGAACATTGTTCTAATCCTAGACTGCATATATGACCCACATCTCTCTCTCCGCTGCTGTTCATATTTGTCCATTTTAACCATAAACTCTACATGACAAAAACCCTCATTAGAAATACAGCCTCTTCTAGGGTGCCAATGTCGGGTTCCTCCGTCTTCCTAGCCAACCCTCGTTATCGTTTCAAGTTCTGACCGACACCACCGTCCCCCCACAGTGCACCAGGCAGATCCTGTCGGAGAAGCTGGGCCGGGGCTCCAAGACAGTGGACCTGGAGCTGGAGAGCCAGATCGAGGTGCTCCGCGACAACAAGCGGCGCTACGAGCACGTGGTCAAGCTGGCGCAGACCCTCTCCAGCCAGCTGGCCCAGATGATGCACACCCAGAAGGCGCTGGGGGACGCCTTCGCCGACCTCAGCCTCAAGTCCCCAGAGCTCCATGTCAGTTCAGTACTCATTCACACATTCAACCATTTCTTTTGGTTGAATGTACACAGCTGTGCACACAGCTGTGTTGGGACGGATGCAAACTGATCTTTTAGAATTGTTGCATCCCAAATAGACTTGAGTCTTATTCGAACCGAGCAAGTAAACTACAGCCCTGCTACACTCGCACTCCATTAAAACAATGAATTTTCTATTTTCGGTTGCGCTACAAATGTTAACCAAAAATCTGAGCTCTGTGTGCTTTGGGCTGTCCACTAGTATGTAGTGTGTTCCACAGACTAACCCTAGCTTGCTACATAGCTGCAATCACTGTTTAATTGATAATGTCTCATTAATATTTAAGACCTTCCATCTCTTAAGGCTATGGCGCTGGCAGTGACATCATACAGACATGCCTGTAACACTGTTCAGATCCTTACCTTTAACTTCCACACTTATCTCTAAAATACACCGACTTTACCATTTCTAATCTAATGCAAGATTTTTATCTAATGCCTAACTATCTCTCTAACCCCAGCTAAACTTAACAATTTCAAAATGGAAAATGGAGATTTCTATCTATGTTAAACGTAATCCTTGCATCCTGAAAAAACTCTCCAAGTTAAAGGTAACAATTGGAGAAAGTGTACTGGCGTGCCTGGAAGTCCCGGTCTGAGTAATGCAACATAGTGTTGATGTTTATAACAAATGCTTCATCTTAATGAATCTAATGAATGATGCTGATGTATCACACAGAGTGAATTGTCTCTGATATTTATATATTCAAACAATATGCAATGGTTGTCTGGAGCCACACTTTCCCTCTTTCCAAAAATGTATTCATTATTTGGATTCAGTTGTGTGAGAAATAGACTTCCTCTTTGCCCCCTGTAGGAGGAGTTTGGCTTCAACGCTGAAACCCAAAAACTTTTATCCAAAAACGCAGAGACACTTCTGAGCGCCATCAACTTCTTCATCGCCAGTGTCAACACGCTTGTGGAAAAAACCATCGAGGACACCATGATCAACATCAAGCAATATGAAGCTGCAAGGTAACGTATACACTCAATTGTTGTGACGGGCTCTATTCCCACTCCTTAGGGGGCTACATAGTCAAAGTGTCTACTGGCTAGGTTGTTCGACTCCAAACTGAAAGGTGCTGGGTTCAAACCCCAAATTCTGCAGTCTCCCTGTAGGGTTCCCTGAGCAGGATGCCTAACCCCCCAGTGTGGATCCAGTGTGTAAAATATTATGCATTTGTGATTGTTATTGATGCATGTTTATTTTTGGGTCTACTTCCTTTGACTGAAATGGTTCCCTGCTCCTAGGATCGAGTACGACGCCTACCGTACCGACCTGGAGGAGCTGAACCTGGGCCCTCGCGACGCCTCCACCATGCCCAAGATAGAGCTCTCCCAGCGGCAGTTCCAGGCCCACCGCGAGAAGTACGAGAGAATGCGCAATGACGTCTCCATCAAGCTTAGGTTTCTGGAGGAGAACAAGGTAAAGGCTTTGGGCCACTGCTACACCCGTGTCCCTTTACTGGATGTCTGGGTGATTAGGTTTCAGGCGATTCTTTTTTTTTGGCATGTTCTCTGATCTTTGTTTTCTTTCTCGCCGGCCAACAGGTGAAGGTATTGCACAACCAGCTCATGCTGTTCCACAATGCCATCGCTGCGTACTACGCGGGGAACCAGCAGCAGCTGGAACAGACACTGAAGCAGTTCCACATTAAGCTGAAACTGCCAGGTGGCGACACTCCATCTTGGCTCGAAGAGAACTAGTCACTTCAACGTGGCGGCCATTACGACCTAAATCGTAGTTCTTTGACAGGGAATGGACGGTTCCCCAAAACTCTACGAAACAGGGAACACCTCCTAGTTTTTGCTTTGGTTTCTCACTCCCTGTTTTCTTTCTGTCTATCAAGGCTGTAAACCTTTTTTAGACTGCAAAAAAAATGTAAATGCTTAAGGTTGTTGGATTGCTCATATTATTCTGAATACTTTTCCTTCACTTGTCAGCTCTGCAATTCTTTCAAATCATGAGAAATGCACTTTTGTACGGGGAGAGCGATGCATATGGAGACCTATAGTTTCTAGATGTGTCTCTAAGCTGTAGCCAGACCTGGTTTATTCCAGCATATGAATGCTTCATTCAGGTTGGATTTGTTTCAACACTTTCATGCGGTTAAACTGCCATCTTATTGTCATGGCATCATTATATTCATTTTCAACTTCATTATCTTGGTTATATTCGATGGCCTTTGACAGAGGAAAAACATGAATCATGATTTGATTGTACAGAATTCACAATCACGTGCTCTCACGGTTTTCCAATTTTCTATAAGGTTTATATGAAGGGATGTGACTGGATTATGACATATATATTAATTATTTAACACTTTTGAAGGACCAGCCTTATGATTAGTCCCACTGTGCCTTGATTGGTGTATATTGTTAACACTCCCGTTCTGGTACTCCAAACCCAAGCGCTGCCTCTGTGCCTGCCTTTTACAATTTCACGGTTTAAGAGCAGAAGTGGACCAAAATCGTGCACAAACGCACACATACATGCACAAAGTACAACTACAGCAAGGTGGACGCCTGCATAAGGAATCGGTGTACCCTCAGATACCTAAATGCCTTTTAAAATAATTAATGGTTAATACGTCATGCATACTGGGCATGTATGCATTTGAGACCAATCATGAATATTTTTGATTTGTACGATGTGTACAAGATGAAAAACCAAATAACTTTGTCTATAGGTACAAAAGACCATCCTGAACCTTTTCCTCCTAAGCTGCTAACTCTTCAATGACGATAAAATTAAACCGAAGTGAATATTTTGTGAAAGTAGTTTCTGGACCAGGTATGTCATTTGTTTTGTACCAGTTGTATGACTTTTGGTAGAAAGCAGTTTGAGGACTTTGTTGTAAATCAAACAGGTGTTCCCTTTAAAGCATTTTCCAGAACAATATATATTTGTAATTTCCTCTATTTTATCTTTTGCTCAATAAAATTAATGCTGACATTCTTCCTGTTTTTTTCTGAAAACTTCCAAACACCAGCACTAGTATAAACTAATATTTACATTGTATTCTCATAGAAACAATTTACAACTGTTACATTCGAAAGAGGTTGTTTCGAAAGACGCTGTTTCAAAATAAATCGATAAAAATGTTTTTCTGTATGAATAGATAAAAACGATGACAGGAAAACAAATGATTTCATGGATAGATGGCATTTAAGCAATCATTTAAGCTACACAACTGAAACATCTAGGCCTACAGAATGATCGAAATGACTTGTTTCTACATACACTCTTAAAATATAACTTCCACCTCATGTTTCCATTTTAAGAAATGTGCCATACAACAGAAAAAGATGCCATTGTGTAATCGTTTTCTGAATAAGGATAAGCTGCTCCGTGTTGCCGTTGTTCATTTTAATCAAACATGACAAGAGATCACCGCCCAATTAGGGCCTCCGTGAATGCTTTTGTGTGTTTACTTTGTTTAATGGCTTGGCATCTAGGCAACACGATTGTCTGAGTCAAAGCCCATTTAACAAAGGGCTCACTGAGAAATGATAGCTTATACACACCACACCAATTTACAAAAAATGCCCCCAGCGTGCCACAACAGAGACACAACGTCCTAACCTCATTGCAACTTGCCCAAACTCTACATCGTAGCTAAGCAAAGCTCTATTAGACTGATATTTATAAGAGCCTCCTCATCTACTTTTGGTGATCTAGATATCTAGACTGTATCTACACACTACACACTTATTTCTTGTTGATGACTTGCTAATACGGCATTAGAACTGACTATGTCTAACTGTACTTCTCGTCATTGAGGGACAAAAACGAAATTGACTGAACATTGTCATTCCCCCTACAGGTAACAAGAGGTTGCATGCATCTATTTATTTCCCTCTCACATTCTTCTGATCGAGCAGCAGGAGGCATTGCACCAGCGGTCATCATCGGGCACTGTAAAGGAAGGGGTGGGCGCGTCTGGTCCACCTGGCCCAATCACGTACGAGCAGAGTGCAGACGCCAGCCTGCTTGGCTGCTGCTGCTGCTGCTGCTGTCCTCCCCGGCCGCCCTTCAGTGTTCAACGCGGGGTCGAAGGACGGGATCGCAAGGACTCCAAACGGCTTTCTAACCATCTAACGTCTTGACAACAGCAGGTGTTTTCGCCTCTGACTCTTTTTTGAATTGCTAGTTTAAAACCCTTAACCCAATGCTGGATTAGCATACGTTACATGAAAACCCTCTTCATCCTCTGGTAAGTCATGCAGGGATTGCTTTTCATCAAATGTACATTACGTGGTTTATGCAATTGCGATTGCACGCAGACCGACGGCTATGCTGTAAAGTTATCAGAATGCAAGTTTGGGGTTGGGGTTGGTCATCATTTACATCGTTTGGTATCTGGTACAATATCACCGCGTAGCTCCGTTTTTTTCTGTCCGGCAATATCCTGCAATGCAGTTATAGTGCAACATTGCATAAATATGATTAATTCTTTATAGTTAAAAATAAACTATAAACTTATGACATTTTGGTCAATGCACTGTTGACAATCTGATGAGCATGCTTTAAGAGCCTAGTAGCCTAGTATTCCACTAATACTGAAAGACAATAGCATAGTATTTGTTGCAGGTATAACAACGTATTATTGTGGCAGCGAAGTCATATTAGGTTTCAGTACTCACACTATTTTACTCAATTAGCCTACTATGTATTATTACCATTATGAATATTCATATTATTACTATTATAAACTTCATCACTAAGTGATGATAGAAGTACAATCATATGAATACACAATTTTGTGTCCACTACAACGTTTGTTTCAGTATGACACCAAAGTGTATGTAGTGGTCCAGTCCAGAGACCCCCGCCAGCCCCATAGCTTTACACGTATGGCTTTGTAACAGTGTCTAGGTAGTTAGTTTTGTTCAAAAGCCAAACCCTGGCTCTCTGGGCCTTTGTGTGCCATTCCACATGCTGAGATGAATTAGAGGGAGACCCATTCAAGTGTGGTGGGAACAATACCCCAAGGGGTAGAAAAAAGTTTCTCCAAGGGTCAGGTCAGGGGGGAGGGATGGTTCCAGCCCCCTGGTTGCTGTGGAGGCCGAGACCAACATGGAAAACTCACTGCTCTGACGTCAGCACCGCGAGGAGCACAGTTGGGACACTTGATTTATTGGTGTGGGAGCAAGGAGGGACAGTGCGTCGTATAGTTGTCAACTTGGTCTGTGACAGGCTCAGTTTTGTTTACTACTACTACTACTACTACTACTACTACTACTACTACTACTAGAACTTAGCAACAGCACCATCCTCCTTGTTTTGTTATCCTATGAATCGCTTTTTAGTGGAAGTTGTCTATTAGGATCTATTTCTTTTTGGATGAGAGACCTGGGCATTGGAAAACTGTATGCGATGCCTGCTGCTGCCACGATCGGTGGTTCATAGGTAACAACAGCTATACTTACACTGCTATTTCTATTTGTCTATGCTCCTGGGCATAGTCGTCCCCTCCCCACTGCCATGAAAACATGTTTGTATTGGCTCTTTGTCTCCCACCTGTTGTCTCTATAGCAACCCCAAACACCTGCCTCAATCTGTGTTTGATTCTGTTGCCTATACTGCACATCCTCTCACCAGTTAGCGGACATGTTATGTAATCTGTAAGCTTTCATCTATACCAAATTATTTAAAGACCAAACCTGAAAAAGTAGCAATGTATATGCCTACTTCATAATTTAAAACTAAGTTCCCTGAAAGAAAGAAGATGCTTTCGGCAGCTTTTTATGGATCGAATTGCCTCAAACCAAACCCAAGGTTGGGTTCCTTTGCCAGATGTTTAATGGAACCCACGTTCTGCTGGAGGCTAGACACTGAGAACCCCTGAACAATAGAACAAACAGGAAAGTATTCTAGGCTTTGTTGGGCTGTGTGGCTGCCTCCCCCCTTACCCCCTCTCTCCCAGCCTCCCATCTCTGTACCACCAGCTGATGGTTGTTTGATTTCAGGGGCTTCATTACACCATAAATTAAATGGTGTGACGCATTTCAATGTAGATTTAGTATCTAAAATAATGAGTCTTTCCCTATGTGTTGCTTTTTGACTCCTAAATCCTTACTTTATTTAGAAGATTAATAGCAATCCAGTTACTGTTTATTCATGAGGAAGGTTTATAATTTTTTGTTAACTGTGATTTATGCTTGTTGAATGTGTATAAAATAATTAGAGTTATGAGGATGGATGCATAGTTTTGTTGATTGACATTGCAAAATTATTATTAGATCAATTTCATTCAAGTTGCATTCATGTCATTGCATCTATCTGACTGGCTGAGGTGTCTTGTTGATGTAGTCAATTGATCCGCTCAAATCAACTCTTGGCTGAGCCGACAAGTAAGAACGAATTAACTGACTTGTCAATCTTGTGGTTAAAAGCATAAGAAGGACATCCAGTTCACAGTGCATGAATCATTTAAAACTCTATGAGGAGAAGCTACAGACTACCGGAAACACACACTGCTCCAATATGCTGCTGGCCATTAATTATAGTAGCTATTAAAGTCATTTTTAATTCTTCTGTACAACGGTATTTCTGAAATAGAAAAAAAAAAGAAACATTGGAGCTTCCACTTCTCAAAACTGAGATTTACACTCACTATATCCCTTCTCTTGTTTATTATATTCTCAAGTCTTTCATGAAATAATTGCAACCCAAAAGAAACTACAGCAGCATAATACACTTAATGTGGATCAATTCACAGAGTGTGAGGCACACACATCTTATCCTTGAAGTCATGGTGGTAGAGCATCTATTAGTGACTAAAACATGGTTATGAGACATGATGAGTCATCGCTGTCACCTCCAGCCGGTGTAGAAGGGTTACCAGTGACCCACAAGGGGCGGTTTTTGTAGTTCCAATCAATTACTACAATCAATCATAGAGACGATATCAAAGGGGAGTTATTTCCCACTTTCTCCTCTTGATTGTTATTTTGATCAAACACGACACTGTAGATCTTATAATCATATGTTGTACTGCAGATCCTAGCTTTATGCCTGGCATTTGTGATATCCAGAGATAATTATATGTAGGTTGTGCCTTTTGCAAATCCAACGTTGTCTAAACCAAATGTTTGGTATATGATTACAGCCATGCACCGCTAAACACTTCAGTAAACGTATACATACGTGGTCATTAGAAGATAACCAGAGATTGAAAAGATCCAAGCCAGTCTAAACTGAAGGGTTGGGCTTTTTATTGTACAGTGCACTGAAACGCTCATTCTAGCAAAACAACACGGTATTCATGTGTTGAAAGCAGATTTGCAGAATTGTGAAACCGTTGAGTTCTGTTGCAGTGATGTTAATCCTTCCTGCAGACTCATTCATCCAATTCATGGAATAGTTTGTGAGATCTCGGTTTGCTGGTACTGGTGATTGGTAATTAGTATGTTTAATTTTGGAACTTTCATATAATTGATCAGATTATGGAACTTTATGCATTTATTTATTCAGCATATATGAATTGCAAATATCTAACTATTGTGGAGAATGGCTTGAAAAAGTAGGACCATCTTTTCAATATAGATGAGTATTATATACTTTTGTAAATTTAAGTACAATTTTAAATGCCATAGGCTGAGGGCTTAATGTTTTCATTTTCGATTCATCTATCAAACTGAACAAATTACAGATGCTTGGTTATAAAATACTTCATCTGTGATTTGTTCAACAAAACCTCAGAGTTTTAACTGTGCTAACACTGCATTTGTCATAGTCTATATCCCCTGTTTGTTAATAGAATGGTTGCCAGTGAGTTACTCAGAAAGAGTCTCTTTTTGAGCACACCGTTTACAAGAAGAACACAAGAACTAACTGTAGCAGTATCTCAAATGGTTGAAGGTTTACAGCTTCCCTTGTTGGCTTAGGTAAAACTATACAGGCTATGGATGGGCTCATCCCAACAAATATTGCTGTGTTTAGCAAGCTTGATTGCTTTTTAGTCTATAGAAACCTATAGGTGATCGGAGGATCTGAGTTACTGAAGAGCCTTATTATATACTTATAGTTGTAGTGATGGTTTTATCCAACAATATATGAAAGTAAATTATCAATTATGTAACACATTTCTTCAAGTATTTGGCAAGAAAAAAATCCATCATCACTGATGACGGCAGCTGATTGCCACTGAAGCCCTACCGTAGTGCTATTTAACAACTTTAGCCCCTTACTAACAAGCGTTTCTGTGGAAATGAGGGTTGATGAGGAATGGCTAAATCCCTTGTGAACACAGGTTTTTTGCCCTAGCAGCGTGAACGAAAGACCTTAGCTCTATGGGGGTTAACCAGCGCTCAGGAAATTGAACTGGAAGTTAGTGACAGGGGATTATAGCCCAAACAGGAAGAGACATAAGCATGTTAGATGTGGGTTAACTTTGTTATGCAATTTGTTTTGTATTTTTTGCCATGTGTTGGTAGCCATCATTTATAAAACAAATCAAATTTGTTTTAACCTAAGTGTTTAAGAGTTAAGGCAAGCACCATTCAATCTTCTGTTTAGTTCAAAGCAGTTGTTTTTATTTTGGCCCTAAGATGTACATATTCCCCTTCCTACCCTTCTTACTGAACTTTGCGTTCGTTACAAAGCCATTTCCCCAACATGGTCACCCTTAACCTTTTCGATACATTGCACTCTGACACTCTCTGGGCATTATCATTTTGGGTGTGGTAGTACTTGTCACAAATGAGGACTGATGAGCGAAGGTTAATGCCTGGGGGTCGGAAACAGGTGGTCTATTGGAGTGAGACCCCCTGATAATCGATCTGTGTCCATTCACGGTTGACAGGTGGACATCCCGAGACATTCTGTTGAATTGGTTTCCCTGTTGGCCGGCCCTCTCTCTCCCCGAGGGCGCCTCATAGAGTTACACTGTGCTCCAGGTTGTTCTCTCCTCCACTCTTTTTCCCGCCTATATCACATATGCTACAGCTACTGTTTGTAGTGTTGTCTTAGTATTTTGATTTGAAATACCATGACCATTACAATGGAAAACGAATTATGTCGATAGGTTTCCGATTTTCCAAAAGCAAAGTAGCTATTGAGTTAGTTTGTTGGTTACTTAGCCGGTTAGTAAATCAGTGAGTTAGTAAGTATGATGAGAAAATCGTATTTCTTATAAAACACAGATAAAATCACTTAAACGTTACCTTTAAAATAACACAAGACCACACACACAGGCAGTGGTCACGATAATCACCAAGGTAACGGATCACAC
>OMKX01056373.1:0-14081 GCA_900302425.1 Brosme brosme
CGGCAATGACTTGGTGTCGGTACATAAATTCGCTCGGCCTGTTTCTAACTCGGGGTCCTACTTACGCGACGCTGAATATGATGTTCAGGTTCAAATCTGTGAAAAGTACGCATTTTACATGTGTCACTGTAAATATCTGCAACTGTGTGGTTAGGTATATAATAATCTCAAATATAAATATAGTATCATATTTAAATATAGTGTATTGAACAGGCCAGTCTTTGCCTCTCCAATATGGAGACGTTGACGTCTATGTATATATGTTTATGTGAACACTGGCAGAGCGATTTATGTACACGCATTGGCATGCAGGGGGCTGGGATGGGAAGACACAGGTCAATCAGTGAGGTGAAGGACTTACCACACTGAGTTCATTTGGTATCACTTGCAATGACTGCGACCGGAAAACCATGACATGTGGACTAACACAATGCATTTACATGAGTGTCCAGTTTATGATGAAACTGGCCAGGCCCAGTTAACCCACAGACTGTATAAAATGTGGACGTAGTGTAGTGTCCGTTACGCCACTCATTAGTTTGCAAACGATCGTTTTGGGGCGTAGAGTTGCCTTGGCGCGTCGCCGTTTTGAGTTTGATTTGCAGCCACCAGTAGTAGAGGAAACAAACCAAATTTGATCTGCACCAGTCTAGGGCCTAAACTCAATATAAACCTCAATAACTTTTTAATGAAATATAGCTGTCAAGCAGGCCCTGGCAGAATACATAATATGATGATGAACTAGCCACTGAGATCCTAACCGGACAAGGCTTCGTATTACGAGAATGAAATCACATTTCACCCTGTTGCCCTAAACCGAATTTCTCGTCGCCATGCCTGAACTGCGCGACCCGAAGTGAATTAAACCGACCTTGGGCAGGGGTGTATCGATCGACTTATACCATTAGCAGGCATGACTGACCATAAACAATAGGCTACACATCATATTGAACGATTAGGCCCAATCTTTTATTACAGTAGGCTAATACATATACCATGATAACAGGCAAAACATGGCTATGTCACTCTTTTTACACTTAAAAAAATAACATCAGATATTTTGTTGATATATGTACCACCAAACGACAAATGTCACCGTTTTTCATTTCATAAATCTGGTCACCTTATATCAGCATGCTAGGTGTAACGCTTTCCATGGCAGCCTTTATGACGGCCCAGTCGATCACTGTTCTCGCTGGCATCACTCAAAACAGCACATAAATGAATAAATAGTGGGGGAAAGAAACACCATGACTAATGCGGTTGGAAGTACATACAGTACATAAATATTAAAGTAGGTGATTGATTGCGCTCAGGGGTCTATTTCTGAGCTAGTGAACTCGAGCTGGAATGTAATTAGCATGGGGACCCCCTGCTGAAGGATTAAGATGATGGGCTTCTTTTTTTTTTTGCTCATCATGTTGGGTGAATAAGGCGAGCAAGGGCAGAAAATGTTGTAAATGGGAGGGGGAAAATAATTAATCGCTTCGCATTAACGACTCAGCTACTGTATTATACATTCAAGCTACGAGCGGATCGGCGTGAAATTAGTCTCTGACCCTGGGGAGTGTTCGGTCTGCACAGGCTAGCCCTTAAGGAGCCCTGTGTAACAGGATGTGATGGGCCTCTTCCTGTTGATAAGGTGAGTATACACCAAATTCAATCTCAAGTGAGTTCACAGTTTTGTATTTCTGTATTTGTCGTAGTAGACTAAAACATTGAGTTATCCCAGCATGTTTTCACTGTTTGTTAATCTTAATATTATCTCTTGGATTGAACTATCCAGGCATTGGATTTATCAATATGCATTCTGATTACGGTGATTCATCTTTTGATCTGGGCATATGCAACACTTGCAGCTTGAGGGCAACAACACAAACAAAAATGTAATAAATCTCTATAGACATTCTCTGACCATTTGATCGCTATCCTTGTGTAAATCTTAGAAAATAAATCCCAAATATCCGGAAAGCGCTACAGTTTGAGCCAAGTAGTGCCGTGAGTGCCGAGAAGAATGTTCGCTGTGTCTTCTTCCAAAACAAGAACACTGTCCCTCACCAATTGTTTGACACTTGGCTTGCCCCACCTCACATTCATGTTCCCATGCTCCGTGGGTCCTCGGCAAGCCCTGGTGGGCGTAGCACAACATGAGGATGAGGATGAGGAGTTGCAGAAGGAGGCGGCCCTAATCAATAAAAACATCAGGCAATTAGTGTAGCGCTCACATTTCTTAGGGAAAAAATAAAGTGTGCGCCGATCCAAGTCATGTTTCGGTGCGTTGCTAGTCATTACTGAACCCGGGACGATTCTGTCCAGATATGTTGAGAACCTTAAAGGAAGCAGATTAAAAAGTAGAAAAAGAATCGATGAAACAAATACTAACAAAAAAAACGATATAATGCTAGCTGTAGATCAAAGCACATTGCTTTCCTGCACACTGGCAGGGATAATTAGAAGGCGTGATCAGCCAGAGAGATGCAGGGTTCAGCTATCTCTCTGGCAACAGCAGCCTCCTGCATCGACTTTCTTACTGATTTCCCTGGCAGAAATTGTCAAAGCACTAGGATGCCACCAGTGAAATATCAAAAATTGCCAGGATCTGGCACCCTGGAGCAATACGTGTGCCAGACATCCAGGCAAGACTCCAAAATGCATCTTGTGGGAGATCGTTTTCTGGCCAAAAGTCCTCATAAATGATGCAAAGAAACCTACTGATACTTGGAACAAAGATAATCTAATTAAAATAAATAAATAATGAAAGCATTTACAAAACTTCGCTCGAACAATGTGCTCTGCACTCCACATATGTTGGGACATATTTACTTAATATGACTCGAATGATGTTATGTAATCATTTAGTACAGAGCTCAGATCAGTGTGATCTGCATTGAAGTTCTTTGTGTTACTAACTCAAGAAAAGATGCCATCACTACGATCGGTCGTCGTTTTGCCAGCTCCAACGTATTGTCTAAGCACAGTCAAAGGAGCAGGCAAAGTAAGCATTTCACTGCCAGCTGTACATGTATGACTTTGTATGTGACAAATAAACCTGACCTTGAACTACTGCAAATATTAATATCAAGTAAAATATGCCCATTTTGAGTTCAGTACAGTGTGAATGAAAAAGAGTGAAAAAGGTTAAATTATTTATTATGAATAACCTCCCGACTGGGAGTACAACAAAGTTTTTTTTTGGTAAGACAACAATTTGTTTGTTAGGGTTAGAGAATGGATTCAGAGGGTAATTATACAGAAACAAGGCTGAATTCAAAACAGCCCAAATTGAGGCAACTACCAGAATAAAACATTGGCACACAGACAAACTAGTGTTGCTTCACAACAAACAACGATAACTGGGTAAACAAACATTTTGATTTTACGGAATCATTTAGAAAGTGATTATTATTTGCAAAAAAAATTACAAAAAACATTTTCAGAAGATATAACTCTCTAAGAAGCTATAAAGAGACAAGCTTTGGAGAGTGGGTTGCCTAAGAGACTAAATAGCATGCTCCCAAAGCAGTTGAAGGATGTCTATTTACACACTTATGAAAGAAAATAATTTTAATGTTAGCTAACAAGAAATCGTACACTTTTTATCGTGTAAGAGACAAATGTTATGCACTGTTGACAATACCATTCCTGATTAGGAGTATTCTGTGTGCAATATTCATTATCTTTCCCGTTACCATTCAAAAGAGAGCAAAAGAGATAAAGAGAAATGCTACATATGCTACACCATCTGTTTACTCAAAACCTGGTCCCTTTGGAAATATGTTTTAGCAGTCAATGTTTCTCGCAGCGCACATTTTTCAATTAAAATCCATAAAAATGAAAGTCCCTCCTTGACCTTGCTTGCACAAAGAAAGCAAAAACTAAACAAACACAAGAAGAAATAAATAGAATAAAATAAAATAAAATAGAAGCAATTTTAAGAATGTTGGGTGGGAACCGGTAAATAACGAGGGTAGGAAATCTAATTGAGGTCATACTAGGTCAAGGTAACGAAAACAAAACTTCAATATTTGTTCTCCACTGCAACTCTCAATAGTCCCTTTCCCCTTTAGTTGCGTGGCTCATTAGCTGTTGTTATAAAATTGCCCAATGTCCATTACTCACGTTCATCGAAAAAGTCTTTATCTCTGTCCAAAAATATAGTCATAGCCCTTAGCACCATAAAGGATGTGCATGCTATGTCCTCTGTACATTTTGTTTATATTTCCATTTCCAATCAAATTGTTACTTCTATTACAATTCTCAAACCAAAGGGAAACTCAAGCATACCACCATAGAGCCTATCGAAGCACACATCATATCTAAAACTAGCTCCACTGGCAACCAATTCACATTGGAGCCACACACAAAATGTCCACCTTTCAGGTTGTAAAACACTATAAAATCGTTTTGGAGACGCTTGTATTCAAAGCGACCTATGTAGTGAATATAGGTCCAGATCAAGATAGAGCAGGGAGGAGGTTAGGGCAATAATCTCAAGGAAGGGAAGGTACTTTGGGGATCCAACCTAGAACATTTTTGCCTCGGGAGTCCAACACCTTCTGCCTTTAGCTCGACTATCCTGCTTCCCGCGCTGTCACTGGTGTTCATGAAAACATGGCCATGAAAGGTGCGGTAAGCAAGATTTGAGAGTTGAGAGGGAGCAGAGAAGAGCAGAAGACAGCAAGATTTTGAAACAAAACCACAAAAATGTTCCCTCTCTCTGCTCACTCCCTCTGCTTCGTTTCTCCACCATGATTGCTGTCAAATGACAAGCAAGATGTACAACCCCCAAAACAATCAGGGAAGAGATGCCCTGATTGGTCACAAATGAGCAGGGAGCATCCTAAAATTGAAATGGCCTAATACAAAGTCAGCCGCAGTCAACTCGAAACAGATGTTCACTCAGTAATAGCTGACGGATGGCTATGCCTTTTCAAATAAATTACACTCAAATTATAGCTCTTAATTCCTACCTAAAAAAAACCCTTAAAAGGGGACATGAAACTGCCTAATTTTGACGAGTTTTGTACAGAATGAAGTGTGTTGTAATTTATTTGAAAGAAATTTTTGATACAAAACGATTATACGTTAAATTGTAGTAGATTCATGGTTGGTGCTAACTAATGCTTTCTCTGGCTCGTCCCCATATTGCCGTTGCGTTACTGACTACGTCATGAGGTTGGTTAGCTGGAAAGTCGAAATGGCCAAAGACATCAGCCTGCTAGTTATTTAGCAAGCTAGTGAGATCTCCAGTTTTCTAGCTAGCAGTATTAGGCTGATAAGACGGTTGGGTCACGTACCCGGGGCAAATAAAACCATATTACGTAAGTTAAATGAATAGTTTGAACCACACGTCTTTGAGGCTAGATTAAAAGTATGAGCCTGGAAAGCTTTAGTTTAACTGTGCGTTCACACCAAAAGCGAAGCGAATATTTTGCCCGCGTGCTCGCGCGAGTTTGCTGTTTTGAAGAATATTGGAGGAGGAGGGGCTCGCTTGTGAACGCCAACGTTTCTTTCCGCCAATTCTCAACCATGGCCGAGATAACCGCCATTGCGAGTCTTAACTTTTTCTGGAAGTACCAGAGACGTCGGAGAACCCAACGCCGTCGTTTATGGGTTCATAATATCATCAGGAGGCGCACACAGCTTTTGGCCGTGATATTATTATTTGGCCGTGATATTACTGAAGTGTTCGCGTGACAGAATCACGCGGAAACCGCGTGAACCAGGTCGTTCGCGCCGCAGGTTTGGCAGGGGGAAAATTCGCATCTATTCGTGTCTTTGCACTGACTTTGTATGTATTCGTGCCGCACCTTCATTTTTGGTGTGAACGCACCTTAAGGTGGCATGTTGTGTGACAACAAATGATACATAGCATGGTTTATTTTTGACTGTTCAGGTTCGAGGAAAAATCTCCCTATTCCAGCTTGTGTTGTGACCTCCATCAGGACTGCTTTCCCATCCCCAGAATACCATGGCATTGACTATTTCTATGACATTTAATTGTGGTTATTCTTGTGAAAAACTTTCGCACTGTTTCGCACTTTTTTTTGTGTGTAGCATCACTCTGATCGCTCTCACCGTTATGACTTTATTCCAGTGGTGGAATGTAAAGTGCCCGTAGGCTAGAGTATATACACTTTATGCTTCTTTATACATCTACTTCACTTCATTTCAGAGGAAAATATGGCACTTTTTACTCCACTACGTTTATTTGCTAACTTAGGTTCCTAGTTACTTTGCAGATTTAGAGTAATACAAACTATAAATCAACTAATAAATGTATGTATTATTACAGGTTAAGCTACCCAGCAGTATATTAAGGAACTCAAATGAACATCACCTTAAACAGCTGCAACCTAAAACGGTTGCAGCGATACTAATGCATTCCTACTTATGATTATAAGTAGGAATGCATTAGTGTGATATATATGATTCTGAAATGGGCCATACTAATGAGTACTTTTACTTTTGGCACTTTAATTATATTTCTATGCTAATACTTTGGTACTATTACATAAGTGTGATTTTGAGTACAGGACTTTAACTTGAAACAGAGTATTTGTACAGTAATTGCTACTTTTACGTAAGTAAAAGAGCTCTGCACTTCTTCCACCACTGGTTTAGTAGTCCGTTTGAATTATGCACAGTGCGTTGTCAGAACTTTAGTAGCCAGCTTGGGTAATGGATGGCAAGCTGTTTACAGTCATTAAAGATATGAGGTGCGGTGCGCCTTATGCAAGCAAATGGGTGAGGCCCAAAGCAATCAGAGAGCTGATTAATACCAATTGCCTCTCCAGTAAGGCAGGTAACTACCTCTCTTTGCTCTGCTAGATGGGCTCGTCGTTGTGTGCTTTCCTTACGCCGTATAGCTTCTTTGCTGGTAGTCTGGGTAAGACGGTCTCTCCACCCAACCTTACAAGAGGAAAACGTCCAACGCAGAGGGAGCAAAAACAACAAAGCCACCATTCACAAAGTGCTCACTACAAACCCTAGCTTCACGGCTAACTGGAGGCCTCTTGTTTCAGTGCAACTAGCCAATGATGAAGAACAACTTGCCGCTTAAGAGGCTAAAGCATGAAACACCGTGGACAACCTTTCCTTGGGTTTTGACATTATAAAAGGTTTTGTATTTTCCATTGAGTCAGTGATTGTCAGCTAATGAACTAATGGAGGAGCAAGCCAACCAATCTCATGACGTCACATTCCACGCTCGGACAAGATTGCGCTACATTTGTTGGAAAAAGGTAACTTAAATTACTTATTATTTTTATCCAGTTTCATTGAGTGTTAACCTTTCAGGAGTTTACGAGTTGGAATCTATCTTGTAAATGATCCTACCTACGTCTAGTGTTTCATTTCCGCTTTAGGAAATGGTGATATTCCACTATCACCCTGCTAACATTGTTAACACGGCTGTCAATGCTCTTCTGTAGTCGGCTAGGATAGGACATAGAGTACGTCTGCCCCGAGTTTCAAGGTAACACAGATTGTTGTGTTGTGTGCAGTGCTCTGTCGGCAGACTACCCGTTATTAAATAAACGATGATGGGACTCCTACGCCATTGTAATGAAATCTGCTCTCCTCCAAACTGTTTTGGTAGACGGTCATCTCCGGCGCCGACACCTCAGACAAACATTTAAAATAATTGAGTGGACTCGTAGAAAATGCTATCAGCCTAATCCAATTTTTGCAACTGCTTTTCCCCCGCCTTTAAGTGTTAAAGGCCATAAAAACGCCCCGACGCAATCAAATAAAAATAAGCTGCAAAATCTTCCAGCAAAGTGCTTGTCGGTTGATGATGCACTTTATTTTCATCTTTTTTTTACCGGGTTTGCAGCGTTTAGTAACGCAGGATACAATTGAAAACATAAATGTCCATTCCAATGTCATTAAATACACGTGCTGCTTGTCTAGTGATGACCTGTAAACATGGCATGAACATGTATTAAACTCAGGACATGTTTTAAATTGCTGCAATTTTCGAGTAAATAAAACATAGAGCGACCTTAGCAGTAAAAAAGGCCCGGGGAATAGCCCATCTTTAAGTTACTCTCTTCACATTTTATTCATTACTGCACAACCTATGAAAATGCAAGGATCCAGAGAGCACTGCTATTTCATACTCTTGTAAGTATGCCGCGGTTACATAAAAGAAAAAAAACTGCACCTCAGAACTCAGAACTGCCTGAGGTCAGCACATCTCCATCAGCCGCTCCGCCCCTCTCCATCACCCTCAACCTATCTCAGTTTCAAAGATAATATCGCTGATATTAAAGGTCAGCTTCGTTTCGGGCCATATTCATAAACCATCCATATTCACACATCAGCACAACTGTCAAGAGTCCGATCACCGAGTCCTTTTGTTCCATCATTCATCAGAGATCATATTATAGCTCAGCCTAATAGCCGCCCGCTTCCTCCAAACACACCAAACTAAGAACTTGCCAAGGGCCACAATAAGCAGTGGAAAGCGACCAATGGGTCATTCCAATGCTATTTTATATTGAGCATTAAAGGATAAAAAAGTGCATCTTGTTGAAAGATATTGGCTTAGAAAAAACGTTCAAAGACATGCTTAACCGGTCAATGTATTTAACCTTATTTCACATCTCTAAATGTAACCACTTTAGAATGCTAACTTTCCCATGTTGGACGGGCGGATTAGCCACCGCAGGTCGAAGGTTGAGCAATGATTGCTAGCATGCAGCGCTGATCACACGCTCACCAGAAGCCGTCATTCACCATTTGAGAAACAGTTTATTTGGAATGTTGAGCAGTTGGGAATTTATTCAGAATGCTAATTGACTGTGTTGACTGTGTTCAACAGACATGTGTAGTGGTGATGCAGTGTTTAATTCAGGTGGGAGTTGACATTTACTTTAATCCACCCACGTAGACGATATCAACAAAAGTCAGAAAACAAATATACAAATTACATTTGAACCATGTTTGGGACTTAGAAGGCGGGGGGGAGGGGGAAACTCACAAGAAAATGTTTTGCATCTATGCTTACAGTCAACAGCACACGACGGAACATAACAATACGATATTTCTTAACATAGTGTATTTATTCCATGCGTTGAGCACAACCCGTACGTACGGGGACCCATGCAGAATGTTCTTTTTGTTGGTCTTTTGTTTCAGTTTTGATTAAGTGAATGGAGTGTTAGTTACAGGGGGAAAACAAACATCAGTGTCATAATACATTCTTAACTGCTGGCCGACCTGGCCAAGGTCAGCCAGAATTCCACAATACAAACATGCTTCACAAGGGCACTTGAAGCCAGAACAATAAAGGAAAGTGTGTTACAAACAACGATACAAAAAAAACCAAAGATCCGTCACACGTTATTTTGTCCGCGAGGCCAAATACCTGTGTTGTTATAGAGCAGGGATGGGTGAGGAAAACACTTTTTTTGAAGAAAATGAGTAAAATGCCACATGGAGAACTATACGAAAGAAAAAAATAATGTAATAAAAAAAACTTCCACAACCCCCATGCCTCTGCACAGCGTGATACAATCCGAGGCTAAATCTATTTATCTCCCGGATGAAAACCATCTCAGTTCAGTTTCCTAACGCTGGTATGACACCCCGACTCTTCTAATCACAATTTGGGTTGGTTTCGGTGACCTCAAAATGTCCGACTTTATCTTTATAGTAGACAGGGGAGTTAAGATATAAATATTCCTGTGATAATACAAATCCCTTCTGGTGTCATTTTCTTTGCGTTACGCACAAGCTGCTTCTTGCCAATTAGCATACACATAGCATAGCTATATGCCAAATATATCTATGTCGGGGTATTACAATCCACGACTTGCCGTTTTACTGTCACGGGTGAATAAGACACAGGGGTGTTATACTGGACAGGGTATAAATACATTTTGCCACAGGCTAAGCGTTTGACCTTTTCATTCCATAGATTTGTAATAGAGAGAGAGATTCTGAAAGGTTCCCACCCTGGTTTGGTTTAAATCAACATATCTGCCGCAGCCTCCTTAATCGTGAAAACAGCACACACACAAAGTAGAGCACGGCCTCCGCATGATTGCACAATCACAGGCCGGGTAGAAATGTATAAAAGATGTATATAAGTCATATAAAATGCATGCTACAGCGAACCATAGCCTTGTTTTCCCACTCACTTGGGACTGTATTCCCCAATGGAACAGCCAAAAACAAAAACAAAAATGTCAACTCGTTATGTCCTGCAATGACCTACATCCCGGGTCTTCTCGTGGCTGTCCATAGAGCGCAAGCAAACATTTCCAACCCTTTCAAACTACAGCGTTTGGAGTTCCCTTTGTTTGCCTGTCACCCTCGACTTGCTTCAAGGACACTTCCGCAATTCCAACCACGTATCTATATGGAACTGTTTTATATTATACCCCAAGGCCTTCCTCTTCCCCCAGGCCTACTCCGGAACACCCTCAAAGATCTGAGATTGTGCTGCACAGCACACAAATGAAACAAACAAACTTTCCGCCTTTTGCTGCTCCTGTTGTGGACACAGCCTCGGGATTATAGACTCAAAAGCGAACCCCAGGAAAAACAGCATTACACATAATGAACAAGCAAAGACGAAAGAAAAGAAGAGAACATGAAAATGGGAACAATCGCCGCCGTGTAGAGTACAGTGGAGGAAATTGGCAGTCTGAGGTTGAAATGCTGTAGCGCGTTACGTTAGTTGAGTCAGCCGTTGCATCACAAAGTCGAGATCAGGGGGTTCGCGGGATGAACGCTTGTCTCTTAACTCCCTATGCGGAACTTTTGGTCAGAAGACTTAATCGCTGCCTGAAGAGCAGACACACCAGCAGGCCATGTCGCTTTTGATTTATAGCGAGTCCGATTAGTATGAATGCAAATGGGGCAGAGCCTACATTCAGGTACACCCAGTCACCCCTATCAGAATGTGTATTAGGTACCAGTTTTTTTTTTTTTTTCTCGCCGTTGTCAGCCCTATTCAGACAGGATTGGTTTCAGACACTGGGGTATTGTAGTTATTACCCGTGAATCTTTGTGATTTAAGTCCTGGCCTACCTTTCACGGCCTTTTTATGGACCGGGCGTCCTTGTGCCGCTAAAGATTACGACCACGTCTTTTACCTCTTCTAAAATGGTCTGTGAGAATATCCCCCAGCTAATAGCAATCCTGTGCAAATCGACATTTACGGCGAAAAAGCAGTTCTCTCTATTTTCCCTGCTTTCCTACGGAGTGTTTTACTGGATCCATTGTATGGAGCCTTTTTCTCAATGCTCTCTTGAGGCGTTTGAGTCTAGTTCTGATGGTGTTCAACCAACCAAACACTTTTAATAAGACCAGCTTTGCGTACGTTGGCAGTACTTACTCCTGGGATGGCCTACAGATTATGGATATAGCTAATAAGTATACAGATGCCGTTTGGCTCCATCAGTCTAATGAGTGTTAACCGTCAACATTTAAATCTGGCTACAAAATGCTGCCATAGCAAACAATGGAAGGTGATCCACAGCAACCAGACGCAGACCGTCCAAACAAAAGACAATCGTGAGCTACAATACTTGATTGCGAGCGCTAGTGTCATCTTACCACTTATAACTGATAAATGATGACCATGTACATACACTTTTGTACACGGTCAATATACCAAGAAATGTTTCGTGACACGCCCTGTGTAGCACAAATAACGGCATTTTCAATGGAGCCACGGGGTCCCACAGGCCTATGGCATACAGAGCCCTTTTTGCTTCGTAAAACCTTGTAAACATATAATGTATACATATATCTTGGCCCGTGTGAATTCATAATTCATAAATATGAATTATGAATAAAACAATTCATTAATACTGCAGACTTCTTGCAATCTCCATTTTCGACATCAGCCAAGGGCGATTTAATTTGACGCTTCTCTAGCTATCTGTGATGAACGTAATGCTACCAATAAGCTCAATGTCACCCAAGTAGGCACCAGTGAAGTATACTCTGAATAGATGCAATGGATCTATTTTTACGTTCATATGTGATCCATTATCATTGCACCAGGAAAAAAAAAACGAATACCATGAAATCATTACATTTACCCTCCTTCATGTGACCGTCTGGGATTTTGACGTACGCCTTTTGTTGTTCATCCACTCCTGGGAATACAATGCACGGCAATGACGTACTCCACGCGCTTATGGAATACATTTGATTGGACGTCGCTCAAACTTTGTCAGAGCAAACAATCCACTTAAGGACATGTCGACCACATGCACATGTAGCTCTGACCTCGAGCGCTGCAGGGCCCGTTTGCACGCGACGGTGCTAAAGCATCACTACAGAACTTCAAGGATCGTTTGTTTTGACAGCGGCAGTACAGGCTGAAGCGTAAACACACACACACGCGCAAGACACAAACACAAAGACAAATGGTAAAGCACTTACAAACTCACACACGACACGCACACAAAGTGATATTCCATACATAGAGGCACACATATGAAGGACGAAGGATGGTTATGGGTGTGCATCATCCTCTGTCTAGTATGCACAATGAGCTGCGGAGTGTATTGCAGGCACAAATGATAATAGAATGCAATTAGCTTCAAACGGTTCCACTGCACACATAAATCACCCCCGCCATGGGGTCACCAATGACTTAACTCCAGCCACGAGGACGGAATTGATAATTGCACATTGCTCCCTACGCTGCAGCGAGCACATTGTCAAGCAACCGCCCGCAATATGAGCTTAAGGGATAGTGTTTCTGCCACGGGATTTATACCTATTAGTCAAATACTATTTTCTGAAATTGACACCTGTGAATTCTTCACACTTTGAGGGACACCTGTGAATTATGAAAAGGTGCTGTGTTGGCATTGGCCAGATGTGGAATTGTCGCCAGTCGACATCCATGCTTCATAATACTGAGACTTTAGTCATTGCAAACCACATTGCTTTCATGTCCCTTCTATTAGTATGTAATGTAGACTAATGCAAATGTGTCCTTGTTATGACATGGTATAACTTTTATCTTTATGTTAAATCGTAATAATGTTTCTCTTTTTTTGTTCTTGATAAAGCTCTTTGGTCAAAATGTTTTGTTGTGTGGCGTTACGTTCAAGGATTTCGGTGTGTAAAAAACAATGACTGTTCAATCGTCAGGTGATCAGATGTCGAATAACTATTGGGTTATTACATATATATATATATATAGATATTCCACCCATAAATTCCTCCTGGAACCTGTGTTCATCCGAGCCCTTGATAATCCCACCCACCCCGATCGCAACAACACATTTTCACAACAACCCACGACCTGGGGTCAGTCGCCGAGAACACGCCAAGAATAACAACAAATCGGGGAATCTGGAAGCAAACTCCTGCGTCCGACCAGAAAAAAAAAAAAAAACATTTAAATGAGGACTTTGAAAGGCTCATTATATAAACATTAATTCCGTTGCTTGCTTCCTTTGCTTTTCAAATGACCTTATTTGTGGCAAGATCTCGGCTCGACGGGAGACGAGCAAATTGAATGTGACGGCGCTCCGGCCTCTGCCGTTCTCTTGTTGAGGATGAAGTCTCTCAACGATTGGTATTATACATTAATTACGCTGCGAGGGCCGACCGCCATTAGGAGGAGGACAGATCTTCGGATGTCAGGAAACAGCGGTGCGACGTGGCGGTTTAACCCGGCTGGTGATCGAACGTTTCTTTCTTCCCGTAAAATGGGATTTCTGTAGTTTTGCAGTTTGCAGACGTTGTTTTGTTTACAGTGGTTCCCGTCGCTGTCCGTCTTCGCCCCTGTCCATTTCGCAACGCTCTCAGAGCGGCGAAGGGTCAGCACCGCTAATCCCAGTTTATTAAATATATCATAATCCTTCCCCGGCGCTCGCTTACGCTGAAGTCCGCTCAAGTCCTGTCCTTCTCCTTTAAGCCCCAAAGAGCACGTCTTCAGTGTTTCCCAAACACAAGGAAACGTCATTCTTTAAAAGGTCAATGAATGGATGTGTTGAATCGACATGTTGTGCGGACGTGTGAAATGTGTGTTACGGGGTTGGGATGGGGTGAGGGGGGGGCCTAGAACACCAGGCCAGTCTCTGGGTCACGGTGGAGGT
>OMKX01056374.1:0-13439 GCA_900302425.1 Brosme brosme
GGCGTGGGGAGAATGGCTGCATGGGGGGAGTGTGACTTTCTCTCCCCCTGAACTCATTGCTATTCTCCACCAACAGCAAGCTTCCTGCTAATAGGATGGAAGCCCTGAGGCAATGAGATCTGCCGCAAGATGGAGCGGACCGTTGGAATAGCAGACCTGTGCGCACGCTCACACGCACGCCGCCCGGCACGCGGTCCTCCGTCCTGCCGGGGAGCCATGAGGAACCGTGAGGTACCGCGAGGAACCGTGAGGAACCGTGATGAGCCATCAGAGCTGCCAGGGATCATGGGTGACTTGTCACGTGGGCAATTACAGTGTGTGTGCCAACCCGCTAAACGTAGAGGACTCTGAGAATACTAATTCCAATATGATGCCCGCTGGGTTGCTTTGCGTGGCATTTAATGAGTTTGGAAAACACACACATTTGTTGGATCGACTTTGGATACGCTTATGTGTTGCTTTGGTGCTTGTGCTTGAGAACACATTTAGGTGCCGTTAATAAACTGGTTCCAGATCCGCCAACAGCCGATATACCTTTGGAGCATTTGCTAATTGCAAGGCCCTTTATATTAAGCAAGATCATTTGTTGTTTTAGCTCCAGGTCCTGTTACTTTACCTTGACTCTGTAGTTATATCATATTAAAGATACGAGCTACAAAATGAAAAACCACAGGAGGAAAGAAGTTTTCCTGATTAAACCATCTCTACTTCCGAAGGGGAACACTCTCCCTTGAAAGATCGAAGTCATTTCGTTCTGACCATAACTCTGTGCTTCCAATAAGAGTGGGCAAAACAAGCTAACCTTGACCTAGAACCAGACATATATGCCTGCTGCTTTTCCAATTTCCTGAAGGCCCGAAGGTCTATATGTGACAACTGTGTGGAAATCATTGTGTGGCTCTACTTTTATGGTATACATGACAAATATGTCTGACGTAGCGGTCCACTCTAGTGAGCGCTCTGAGGGCTGATGATATCGGAGCCCTCAAGCCATTTGCTCTAATCACAACAATCCCTTAGCTCTGACAGACACATATTTATCTTTCAAATAGGCAGACAAAAACGATCACACTTTGTGTCATCGTTAAGAAGAGACATTTTATTCACAGGTACTGTAAAAGTAAAACACAAGCTGCCTATCATACATTTATACACAGGATTTGAAAAATCCTATAAAAAACCAATGATATTTGAAAATATGGGTATCGATATGAAATATGACCTTACATACAATAATTTCTTGGAAAAAAAGGTCTCTGTTGGATAATAGTAATTTCATTTATGAGCTTTACCCTACAATAGTGAAAACAGAGGTTATTATACAAAAATTAGAATGGTAAAATTGGAGTACAACAGTAGTAAAAATGATTAAAAAAATCCCAAGCAGCATCTTCAAAGAGGGCCTGAGAAGGTATTACAAAGTAAAGGAAAGAAAAGGAAAGAAAACGCAACTGTCATAGTTTTAGAAATTTGTACCCATCCAAATACATCCTAAATACCCGAATTCCAAAGCATCCTTTTTAATCGTATCATTCATCACCATCCATTTGGAGCAAAAACCGGCAAATTCTAGCAGCTGCAAAGAGCCGATATAATGATTGAGCTCTTCTAAACCTCGACCATCGCAATTGTTTGTAATGACACATTGCACCATTTTACAGCAATCTCCTTCGACACATTTTTGGGAGTCTTTGATTGAGACACTGAACATGATAAAACCGCCATGAGGAAGAAAATAATTGGGAGAATGAAACTTGCAAGTTGGTGTGCTTCTGCTCACGCTCAGGGGGGGGTAATAGGCCATGACACACTGCAGTCTACACATCCCCGTTGAGGTTCTTAAGTAGTGAGAGTGAATATAATGGTATGCATAGAACCAAAGATTCGGCACCGCTCCAGAGAGAACACTACAAAAAGGCCCGGCAGATGCAGCTAATCAATGTCCCTTGTATTGTGAATATAGTCAAAGCAGAACCCGGTCCAAAATCAGTTAGCGATACAACTGGGCATGCTTACGAGCACTGCTGTGAGTGTAAATGAATTCCTATCGTCAAGGTTAGGCTGCCAACACTCGCGTTGTTGTTCCTCTAACTGGAAAGTGTGGCAGCAAAGTGAACAGTTAAATCACGTTTAACAACCAACGATGATTTGGTTTATTCTCACACTTTCAGTTAGGAAGAAAACATGGCCGACCCACGCCTGTGTGACCCCCGCCACCTAACCGCTGCTCTAGCTAAGTGCATCCACGGAGACCCATTCCACCAAGGCAACTGGAGGAGTACACATTCACTCAGTCCTCGCGAGCATCCCCAGCCCAGCTGGCAGTGGATGAGTAACAGCAACTGGAGTCCTTGAAAATATAACCCAGACCGGTCTAGAAAAAAAGGCTAGAAAACGATAGAACCAGAGAGAACATAAGGCGCAAGAGGCTGCATGGACATGGAACAAATGCTGACTGAGGTTTGGGACATGAGAAAAGGCAGAGAGAGCAATAGCATTACCGCATTGCTATCTTTTTTACTTCTTTTTTGATTTTTTTTTACCTAAAAATGAATTTGTACACACCACATAATCATATAAATACACTATACAATGCAATATAAAAACCTTTTTGTTTTTAAAAGGAATATGATCAGAGTTAGATATGCCTATCAGGATACCTGCCCCCATAAAAAAAAAAACCGAAAAGAAAGACTCACAACAAGACAAGTAAAGAAGGCACTTCTGGTTTGTTGTTCATTGACTTTTGGGTAAATGATGGCCACTCGTTTGCCATGCGGACAACAGCATTTGTGCACACGTTTCTCTCCATTTACAACGCATTATAGAAAACGAGGCACTGCAGCTAAGTGGTTGAAATTCTCTCTGCTTCCATGCAAAGACTCACACGCTGATTTCATCTTTGCTCTCTTCAGGGGAATGGGGGTGTTGCCCTTTTCAAAGCGTTCTTTTCATTCCAGTAAGTATCTATTCACTGGCTGCTACATTTCTTCATCCTTCCTCACTTCCTGGATCCTCTAAACCTCCTTCCTCTCCTCCTTCCTCTCCGCTCCTCAGACTCCTACTTCACAGGGACCTTCTCGTACGACCGCCGCCGCCGGCGTGCCGATGTCGAAGCACGTCACCATCATCACACGGGACTTGCATAGGTTGACGCAGAATTCCAGCTCTTCTGTCGCCTCCAACAAGGCCTCCAGGTAATCCGTGGATTCTTTGTCCAGATCCTGGTCCACCTCGACTGTCAAATGCAAAAGGCATATGAAGGCTTTTTAGTCCCATGCTAGCACTTCATTCAAATCTCCTAGTACACACAACATGTGGTCAACATGATTCTGTACCCATGTTCTACAGAAGGAGTTACTTACACTCTCCGATCCACTTCCTGGGGTCCATCATCAGCCTAGCTTTGGTGTCCTCCAGCTCCTCCCACAATGCTTCGTGTTTTACCCGAAGCTCCTTCACCTGCTGCTGCCTTCTCTCCAGCATCTTCAGCTTACTGTTGAAATACTGCAGGCCCTGTAAGAGGAACACAAGCACGATGAGATGCATCGTGGAGGTGGATTGAGATGGACATGCCTAACGTATCGTTTTGTTTTATTTAGTTTTGTTTCCTGAATATAATTTTTTTAACTTAAGCCCATTACGTTGGAGGACGATAAACGGACCTAGGAATGTACAGTATGACAAATGAAAATAAAACCATAATAATGTAATGCGTACCTTTTCAACATCCTGAAATGGTTGCTGAAAGAGAGAAGAAACAAATTGACATATTTTTCATCTGATCTGCATGTTACAAAATGAACATTCACAAGGCGATTATGAACAACATGAATGTACTATCTATAAATACACACACACACAGAAACGGATTTGCACGCGACTCTATCACTAGTTTGGTGATGATGAGAAGGTCTAGGATAAAGCTGTGCATTTTCTGTGCCAGTCGACCAGGGATGGCTGGTAAGGACATTGTAAATCATCATTAGCTAATTGAGAGTGAATCAAACGACGATCCAGGGGTTTTAATATGTCCTCTTAACAAGTCCTTCTCTCACTGCCTGACTTGCGGGAGCAGTTAATGGCCCACTGGAGAGGAACAGGCCGTAAAGAGCCAAGCGACCAGATACGAGCTCTGCTGATGGGCTAACGGGGGTTGGTGGCAGCGGCAGACGTGCATTCATCAAACATTCCTTTCTTGACCACTAAACTTTGCCATGGTTTCTCCTCACACTTCTGTTCCCAATCTGTAACCGCCAGTGAGCTCCAGCCACCGGGACACAAGAGTTTCAATCCCAATTAGACCCAGACAGTAATTGCCTGCTGATCTTTCCACATTCCTGGGAAGCTCTGGCAGAATCCCAAGCCTCGAGGTCTGGTCCCAGACACTCACGCTAGGATTTGCTACCAGGCAGACTTAAGGCCAGACGTCTGAGGCACATTTTTTCCTGTCTTGTACTTTAATAAGTTTCTGGGAAGGAGTCAGCGAAGACTTTCCCACAATGTAAGTCATCGTGTCGTATGTGGAGCACGTATGGAATCAATGTCTCACACGTAAAGCATGGCCATGGCTCCGCATTGCAATAGGATGTGTTAAATCCTGAGACAGTGCGGAGATCTAAAATAACTTGAGACATTCGATGCCCCTGGTCACTCACGGAGAACAAGCCATAATCGTCCCCTCTCCTCACCTCTGCTATTTCCTCCTGTCTCCGTCTTTGGAGTCTTTCCACGTCGTCGATCTCGTACACCTTAATCTCAAAGGGTTCCTTCAACGGCCCAGACATCGGGGGCAGGTCCACCCACTGGCCCGCCGTGCCGGCCTTCTTCCCCAGGGAAGACGTGTCGGGCATAGGCGCCGGGATAAGACGCCTCCTTTGGAAGCCTACAGGAAGCAAGCACAGCAGACAGTTATAGAGCAGAAACACAATAATGGTATTTGCTGGCCACTGTGTGTAAATATGTATGAGCCTCGCTCTGAGATGTTGAGAGTCGTATGAGGCTTTAGGCGGGCCTGCTGTGGTATGTTGATTACATATTTATAAGGGCTTCATGACTCCCGATTCTCCAGCTCCACAGGATAAACAAATTCAAAAGGTTGGTTTACTGCAGAAAAAATCTTGCGCTGAAACCAACACTCTATATTCAAGTCATTCTATTCGATCAAAATATGCAGAATATAATTATAGTGCATATCCTGATGAATAAAAATAAGTTAAAACAAAGTAATTCAGCACCTGTGTCTGGTGTATTTCCTAGGGGAATGGATGAATGTGTTCAGTGCAGCAGCAATGGATCAATTCATTCGGATCTACTCAAGAACAAACCATCGACATTGCTGCAAGTTAATGTGTGCTACAGGTAATATAGGCCCTAGATATAAACATCAATGCATATATAGATATGTAGATTCAAACTAAATCCTCCAGGTCGCCTCCTCACCGTTAGATCTTTTCTTGGGGGGCTTGGTGCTCCTCATTCTGCCCGACGACGTCCCGCTCTCGCTCATCGAGTCGAGGGCCGACGAGGCGCTGCCCGTGGCCTCGCTGTCGCGGATCATGCTCTCGTAGCCGCTGCTGCCGCCGCTGTGGTAGAAGAGGGCGGTGCGGCCCATGGCCGGAGGGAGCTCCCCGCTCAGCACACTGCTGTTGTCGCTGCCGTGGCCGCTGCTGTAGCGCTGCGGCCGTCTGGGGGCCGTGATCTTACTGTAGGGGGAGGGCAGCGCGGCGGTGGGGGACTTCTCGTCCCCGGCGTTGACCCCGCTGTCGTTCCCACTGTCCGAGTCTCCCGACGCTCGGACGTGCTTGCCCGACGTGGTGCTCGACGCCAACTCGCTCACGCGGCTGTTGGCGGCCCTTATGGCCTGCTTGGTGCCCATAATGGTGCCCCTTCCAGGCTTGCTGCTGACCGCAGTAGTGGTGGTCCTGGTGGCCGACGTCCTTCCGGATGGAGGAAGGTTAGCGTTGGCACTTTTGGTCACTGGTTGTGCTAATGACTTGGTCGAGGAGCTTAGACCTTTAGAATTGCTCGCAGACAGTGAGCGCGCCTTATTTACATTCGTCACTCCTAACGTCCTGGGGTTAACGCTTGCTTTCGCCTGCCCAGGTTTACCAATTCCTCCGGGGCTTCCGCATGGAGATGGTGGGGAGGTAGCGATGGGAGAGCTTGATGAGCTAGGAATCCCAAAGCGTGGAATAGACCTGCTGGACTTACTACTGCTGCTGCTCCCCAAACTGGCCCCACTGTTTTCCCTACTGAGAGCAGGTCTTGAACCTGAAAGGGACAGGTTGTCACACCTCTCTAGAGACATGTGACTGCCGTAATGAAGCCCGTTGTCCCCTCTGTGGCCTCTGGCCTTCAGGCTTGAGGTAATTTTGGTGGTGGAGAGGTCAGACTTCAGACTGGAGGTTTTGAAGCTGTTGATGTCTCCCCTGCAGCGGACCTCCAGCTCATCCTCTGAGACCACTGACCGCAATGACGAGGTCATCCCTGCCTCCCCATAGGCTAACCTTAAGGCACTTTGGGGTAGCAGAGTCTTGTTCTTCTGGTCAAGACTGGACTTTCGCACCGGAGGGGGAGGAGGGGAAGTGCCACCAGGCTTCGGGAGAGCGCTGGCTTTCTGTGTGTTTGCCTTGCTATGTTTCCCGAGAGAGGAATACTTTAGGCTACTGGTAGATCCAGTGACATCCTGTTTCCTCTTAGATTCGGGTGAGGCATGGATGACAGGCACAGTCCCCAAGGTGGTGGCACCTCGCCTGAGGAGAGGCATTTTGCTCGGGGGATCGGCTTTCCTACTGGTCGACTTCTCACAGCCATCGACCACCCTTTGGGATGAGGTTGAACCCTGGACCTTGGGTGGACGAGGTACGCTGTTGCTGCTGATAGGTGTTTTGCGGGACGGGATGCCACACGCTGGGTTTTTGATGAACCTGCTGGTGATGGCGGGCTCAGGTAATTGGGGTTCTGAGTGGTTGTCAATGCGATGCCAAGGGTTCTCTTGCCTTGTGTCCTTACCCAGAGCCTCCCTACTACTACTGTGGCTACTGCTATTATGGGAAATGGATGAGGTAGGTTTAATTTTCCTGGGAAGACTGGAGTGGAGTGTAGAGGGACCTTGTGGGGGTTCAGAGCAACTAAGAGAATGAGCTTTAGTTATTTTGGATGTGAACTTCGGTGACCCTTTAGCTGACTGAGGAGTTGGGGGACACTTTGTCAGGGATAATTTGCCCGACGCTGTGCTGTCACTGTCAATGTCAGAGAAACCAAAGCCACTGTCGTTGAAGGAGCCCTTAGCCTCTCTGGGGGATGGCTCACAGTGGAACATACCAAGAGAGTCTAGGTAGAAGGTCCCCTCGGGTCCCACGTGCTTGGCCTGCGGTAGAAAGACATCCGTGGAGTGAGCGCCGTCGCTCTCCACTGTGCACACGCTAACCTCGCTCAGCCAGGAACTGATGGACGAGCCCCTGCTAGCCATGCACACTATGGTCTCGTCCTGGGACGGTGTGACCGGCTCCATGTTGACCTCCGACCCTCCGGCGGCTAATGTGTACGCATCGAACTCATCGTTGATGCTGCTGATGATGCTGACAGGCCTGGAGCCAGAGGCCAGGGCCTGCAGGGAACAATCACTGTTAAAGCTGATGATGCTGGAGGGCCGGCCCCTATCTACGATGCTGCCTATGGCCAGCTCCTCCACCACGGTGAACACCAGCTCGTCCTCTCCGTTCAGCTCCACCGGCTGTTGGAGGGTGACCGTGGCTCGGAGAATGTCTCGATCCAAACACCTCTCTCTCAGGGTGGGCCGCATGTGGCACAGCTCCAACGGAGCCCTGACCATGTGGGAGGTGAAGGAATCTCCCTTTTTCCCAGCTTGGTAGCTCATGCCAACAGGAGGCATTCTGGTGCTGCAGCGTTCCTCATTGTCTCTGTGGTCATTTTGCTGGGGAGGGGGTGGGGCTGGCTTTGGCAGGGGCTTCTTATTGAAGAAGACCTTCTCCCTAACTACGGGCTCTGAGATAGCAGCTGCAGCGCCACCCTGTTTGCTTGGGCTGGTTTGATTTCCAGACAACAAGATCTTCTCACCATCAGCACTTGTCCTACACATACTCTGAACACTGTCAGATGGCATCCTTTCCACAGGTATGCATTGCCTTTGGGCATTGTCCAGTTTAGATCTAGGCTCAGGGTTGCTGACTGACGGAGCGGCCACAGACTGAGGAGAGGGTTTGGGCGAGACGCTCTCTTGAGAGGAATCATTAGCAATAATCTTCAAGGGACTATTCCCTGGACCATCCTTAGGCTTGTCCATCTTGGGGCTGCCCTGGCTTCCCTTGCCTTCCCCGACAAAAGCAGTGGGCTCTTCACTGCCGTCGATGCACTCCAGCCTCTCCTGCAGTTCTGCAAATGTGTTGCATTTGAAAAAGTGGTCTCTGTCCAGAGGGCCGTCCCTCGTAGACCTCCTTCTGTTCAGAGAGGGAATGATTGGAACAAAGGCAGGCGGACCTTCGTTGTCACTGAGCTCCCGGTCTGAGATAGCAGCTCCCCCGGGCCCCACGTAAATCACTGTATCACAGGACTGCTCGCTGCTGGAGGAATACTCCTGGTCACTGAGGAAGGAGGGCAGGTCTGGGTCCAGAGCCACGGTCCGGGGGTGGAAGGGTCTGAGATGGGGGGGCCGGCGGATCCTGCCCTCCTCACAGGAGCTCTCCCCGCCGGAGGAACTGGATGCATACTGCCAAGCAGGGAATAGAAGGGACCTCACTATTTGTATGCATGTGTGTGGGAGGCTTGGGTGCATCACATTATCAAAAATGGAAAAAAATCGTTTTTCCAATTCATATTTATCACAAATCCTTGTTGGAAATCAATCAACAAAATCAATTACAAAACAAATATAAATTTCTCTGGAATTGAAGCGATCAATATATTCAGAAAGGGTAAAAGTGCACGTCGATAGCCATACAGGAATGAATGTCAATAATATGTGTTGCACTGCGTGTGAACTTCATTATAATACTGCCTCCGACCCATACGAAATAAATACATGCTGTCATTCCACCTAATTATCTGAAGCCTATATTTCCCTAATCTGAGGAATGCATTACACAGATCCTTAGGCAGGAAGTATTGATTACATGATTATCTGTTGAGGAGCGGGTGGGGAAAGAAAAAAAAACTAGCCCTGAATTATAGGGCTAATAAACCTTCATTTGCAGAAGCATACATTCATACAATAATGAGCTCAAAGATACAGAGGAAGGAGACATTGAAGCCAGCAATGTCAGTCAATTGAATTCATGTATTGATTTCTCTTTGTGCACGGTAGAGAAACAAATCCTCTTACAGCAACATTTAATAACATAAAACTTTAACTCTGCATTGGATAATTAAGGTTGGATGATTACAGAATAGCTTCTTGCTAACAGTGAAGTAAAAAAAAACCTTGAATTGCGATTCCAGGAACGTGTTTCAAGCCTTTTCCAAGGAAACTGAAACTGTGCTGCAGCTTAGCACTGATATGGGAAACATATCAGTACTGATACTGGAAACATGTTTGCCCCGGGTTTAGCAGTTCCCCCTGCCTACCTTTGTCTTCTTCTTCCTCATGCGGTGGATGCGGGAGGCCAGCTGGATGGTGTTGAGGGAGTCGGCATAGTGGGCAGGGGAGTCCGAGATGTGAGCGATCATGGTGGTTCTGCAGTTGATGTTCCCCAGGGACTCCCTGAGCAACATTGTCAGCTTGCTGTCCCTGGATCAGTGTTCACACAACATCACGATCAGCCGAGCGACGCATGACAAAATGACAAAAAACTCAAGACCCCACTCATTTGGTTACAAAATATTATTTTAAACAGCCTTCAAAATGCGTTAGTGGAAGTTAGACCTCCTCTCCAAAGGCATGGGCTGCGACCTTCCAGATAAATCTAGATTACACACAAATATAACCTCAGTAAAAGAATTAAAAAGAAAAAGGCCACCTGGTTTGAGAGCACATTGGTTTCTTACCTATAAGGTACATGCTTGGCCCCGTTGGCCAGGGCCATGATGACGTTTCCCAGCGCGTTGAGAGACAAACACAGGCCTCCCCCGCCGTCGCGGCTCTTGCTCAGGTCCTTCTCGCAGCTCCCCAGGTCTATGAGGTGCAGCCGGCTCCGCCCACCGGACACTGAGGAGCGACAGAGGGGAGAGCAGGTGAGGACCAGACTTTGGTGCAGACACTGAGGCAGTGACAGAGGGGAGAGCAGGTGAGGACCGGACTTTGGTGCGGACACTGAGGCAGCGACAGAGGGGAGAGCAGGTGAGGACCAGACTTTGGTGCAGACACTGAGGCAGTGACAGAGGGGAGAGCAGGTGAGGACCGGACTTTGGTGCGGACACTCCCACGCAGAGGTCAGCGCACGCCGCAGTGGGAGGGCTGCAGCTTGGGGTGGCCGGGGGGAAACAACCCTGTAAGGTGAGCCTGACCTATGGGTGATCTGGCCTTTAGGGGACTAGCTCAGCCATAGGCTTTGGTACGAAGAGGTAGGAGCCTCCTTCATCATTTAAATAGGGAGCGCTCACAATAAACGTGATCATCACAAGAAGATGGGGAAGTCACTGGGATGGGGAATAGTTAGTGATAATAGACTCCTGTCACAGCAGATGAAGTCTGATGATTGAGTCTGAGAGACTAAAGGGGCTAAAAGGTTAAGAAAATACATTTGTAGCCACACTTTGTTGTGCGCCTGACTAATGTGTTGTTCCACATGATCTGTAAGAAAGTACTGAGTTCTGGGGTTACGCAGCAAGAGGAGAAAACCATTAAGCTCACATAGGCATGACTTGGAAATTGACTGATTCACACACTTACTCCTTCTAGGCAGGAGTGCAACGCATGAACGCCAACAGTTCGTTTTCTTCTTGCACAGGCCAGAACCCATAAACACTGAACATGGAGACCTGAGAGGTATTTCTTTTATTTCTACTTATGCCGTCTAGCCTCCAATAAATAACTTTATGGTTATCGGGGCCATAGGAGCTAGGTCACACTTCAACAGCAATAATAAGAACTCACTGATTGAGGAATTCATGCTGAAACACAATCCATTACACCAAATAAGTGTTAATAGCCAGCATTACTGAAAGTGCTTCTGATTATCTAGTGGATTAGATCTATAATTAACTGATTACAGAGCACTCTCTTGCATTTGTCATCAAGTCTTATTATTGTTATTAAGTCTAACACAGGCAGTGAGTACATAGACGTATGCAGTACAGAGGGTACATAGAGTGTCCATGAGTGGTATTCAAATCCTAATTAGGGCGAACGATAAATCAACATTTACGAGGTACAAGGACAAATCGGCTGCATAGGGTCCTGCCGTAAATGACATAAAAGAAGGCACAAAGTATGCACTTAGGTAGTCTGCAGTCGCGGCAGGCAGTTCATTCCCATGCTTCCACAGGCAAGGACACTGCATAATGGCATGGAATGGGCTAACAACGCAATCCCTCCTGCAAGGCCCTCCAGAGTGTGCTTCAACTAAAGCCAACGACCGAGTTGGATCTGCTCTCTCTGTTTCCAGATAAAAGGCTTCCGACTGCCGCTTCATACAGAACTGATGTTGTACTCACTGCCTCCCTTGCCGCTCTTCTCCATGCGGTACTGGTACACGTGCAGCGTGAACAGCATGTGGGAGTTGCGTCGCTCCTCCTCGCCGGCGTCGGCCCGGTTGGTGCTGCGTGCCTCGATGGCCGCGTCCAGGAGGAAGGCGGCCTTCTCGGCGGTGGGGGCGCGCAGCTCGCTCTGGTTCTGGAGCTGGTGGGGGAGGGACCAAGGGAAATCCTTACGGTGAGTGTGTGAGACGTGGCCAGCATTGGATTAGGAAGACACGACGATGAGTAGGGTACGGAGGAGGAAGGTGAGCTGCGGGAGCCGGTTAATTGGAGTCAGCCACACATTTCTTGCCCATTATATTGGGTCTCGTGGGCAATGAAAAGCAACAGATATGCACGCTGGGAGGGGGGTTAGGAAGGGGTGATGGGGAGCAGTAGGCCAGGGCGCGTCCATCACCGCTCGATGGAGAGGATGGAGGTGGCAGACAACAAAGAGGAAGGTGGAGGAGGGTGGAGGAGGGTGGAGGAGGGTGCCCCACATGTGGCAGCAGAAGAGACAGCCAAGACAGAGCAAAGAGCTTCACAGGAGCCCAGCCGCCTTTGAAGTCCCGGTCCACACGGTTCCCCCCAAAAAACAACATCTGACGGCAACACCTGCCAGCGCCTTCAGAACCCCGCACCCCCAACCCCTTCAGAAATACCCCCTCAAAAACACCTCCAGCTATTGTGTTTGTGAGGGGCCAGCACCAACACAAGGGCAGTAAATGCTGATGGATTCTAACAGTAATCATCAGAGTGAGGCTGCGGAGGGAGACATCAATAGCAGGGATAACGTCGGGTGGAAAATACAAAGCAAAGGATTACAGCGGCAGGTAGACGCAGGGCTCCAGACGGACTCGAAAGAATTGTGAGATGATGAAAAACAAACACAAAGGCAAAAGGCAAAGATTCTGTGGGCAGGATGATAGACCGCGGTGTGACTTGGATCAATAGGCAGACACACTAATACATAGACAATACACAGAGAGAGGGAGGGAGAGAGAGTGAGAGAGAGAGCGAGAGAGAGATCAAAGAATCGATGGAAGCACGGCGCTAGGTCCTTCTTGCGTCCCCTCACCTGAGTGCCACAGATGGGGTCCTCGCTCAGGTTGATCCCGGGGGTCTGGCTGTCCTGCGCGCTGCCCGCGGTGGACACCTCGGAGAGCAGGTCCTTCAGCTCCTCGTCCTTGCCAAAGATCTCCACGGCGGAGACGCGCACCGAGAAGCGCGTGGCCGTCTTCTCCTTGCGCTCGGTGATCAGCTTGAAGAGCCAGGAGATGGCGCAGGGCACCACGCCCAGGCTCTGCGCCGAGCCGTCCTTGCCCATCATGGTGTACGTCTTGCCTGGGGATTCAAAGGAGGACATGGACAGTCTCGCTGTTAGTGTCTGAGAGCTGGGCAGCAACACAATGTCGGTTTACTTCCTGCTCCAGGTGGAAGGGTCGGTGGGACCAGAATCACAAGGAAGAAATACATTTTACAAAGATTTAAAAAAAAAAACGTGATGAGGTAAGACTTTTAAAAGGGTGATACTTAAAGCACACAGTAAAAGAAAATCAAAGGGCAGAATAAAACGCACCGGCAACTTGTCACACGGTGAGGAATTACAGCCAATGGCAACAGCAGCAGGAGAACCAGCCGCCATGGTTAGGGGCCAGGTCAATGACTCCCGCTTTAATTACCGACCTGAGCCCTGAAGGCTTGATTCACGATTCACACACACGCACAAACACACACACACACACACACACACACACACACACACACACACACACGCGCGCGCACGCGCGCACGCACGCGCCCAC
>OMKX01056380.1:0-12182 GCA_900302425.1 Brosme brosme
TATCTTCTCCTTCCAGGTTCAAGAAGCGTGTGTTGATCCAGCAGCTGGAAGATACTCTGGTGGAGATGGATGAGAAGCAGACGGCAGGCCCTCAGCGGCTCCACAACGACCACGGCAGATAGTGAAGAGAGTGCAGTAACATCACCACAGCAGCGTGGTGTCGTCGGCCAATAACAAAAACACATGTGAGGCTAAAGTTGGGCAGCTGGTGGGGATGGGGAGGGGGGGAGTGCGTGTGAAAGGGACAATGATTAGCTAGGCTATCGGTTCCCTTCTGTACACCAACCCCCTCCACCCAAGCCGTTACATCACTTCCTGTCCGAGGTGGAGGTTAAGGGGTTTAAGCCTGGAGGCTGGGACTGGATCCTCTGAGGATAAGTCAGAGAGAATATAATCCTCTTGAAGCCATAGACTTCCATATGGCTCCCACCCTGGTCTGCGGAGCACATTTCTGCCATCACGCACACACACACCACCACTCCATCCTAAAAGGTAGCAGACCCGGCTGCTGTCAGCAACAGTGGCTGGGGAGATTGTTTAACGGCTGCTACCAGCACCATCCCCCATGACTCGTCTGGGTCTAGGTGTTCAAGGCAGCTCCTTAGTATTACTATTATTATGATTATTATAAGCAAATAATAGGGTATCTGTTCAGCTGGTCTGATGTGTTAGCACTGTATTTACAGCCATATAGACTGTAATTATACTTCCTCTAAAGGCAAGCCCACACCGGACCGAAAATCGGCGTCTTTGAGAGAGTCGGCGTCGGTGACATGAGTCTATTTGGTGTGGTCGCTCGAATCGGCCACGTCGGCGTTCATTTCAGCCGACTCAACATGTGTAATCGGCCATTCGAGTCGGTCATTCTTTTACCATTCTGATTGGTGGAGGGCTAGCAGCTTGACTAGCGAATCAGTGAAGCCCGGAAGTGACGATGGTAAACATACCAGATAAACAGTGGAATCGAAGAAGGTGTCGACACACCTCAACGCGGTCTAGAGAGGACCTGCTACTTCCGGTTTTCGTGTTTTTTGGCCCACAATACAGATTAGCGCCGCCTGTTGTTTTGGAGACATTACATCTCGCGCAAGCGCGGAACGTACGGCGTCGGCTGTAATTCCGTAGGTGTGAACCGCCCATGTCGGTGTTCGAGTCGGCCAGATTAAGTAGCCCGACTTCATTTACCGACGCGAGTCGGGCAGTTCGTCCGGTGTGGGCTTGCCTTAAAGGTAAAAAAAATCTACAATGCACTAATGAAGAGTTTGGGCTCAAGTGAAATCTGGTCTACCTCAAACTGTTAGCATGATATCCACATTCAGAAAGACCAAGGTTGGATGGCTAGACACCAAAACTCCACAATTTGGAGGTTAGATATTTGACTGGCCGACATGACAGACCAACCACAGTGCAGTCGCTTCCACGGTTTATCAACCAACTGTCAATGGTGTCCAAACCTCCACAACAGCAATAATTGTTTCTTTTTTTTTTCAATACAACTTGTGACCGTGAGGATGCCAGCAGATGCCAATGTGGTACATTTTGTGGTAGGATTCTTGCAGATTCTTCGACACCCCCGTAAACCAACTCCTCTGTCTTTCACAATCAGTGGCAAAAGCGCTCGTTGGACTCCGTACACAAGTAGAACTGTGTAATCCTGACATCTGCCAGACCAGTTGACAGACACCTGTTCTTGACCTTGCACAGCTGCACTCTGCTGCATTTTAAGCTCTACTGCATTGATGAAGTATAGCAATTTGTTTGGTTCTGTTCCTATTATACATATACATATATATATAAAATGTAAGCTACTTTTTAATGTTCATACAAAGTATAGAATATTTTTGTGAAACCCATTGCAGAGCATTAAAGTATTTTGAAAGAAAAGTTGGATAAATATGGATGGTTTTGTGATCTTATGTTTTTTAATATAACAAAAGAAAAATACATACATGGGCAGAATGTTGTGCATTGCTGTATATTTTAACTAGTCACTCTCTATTGCCTAAAGAAATGTATCATTTGCATACACAATGAACACCTTTTATCTTTGCTAATCAAATCTTGCTAAGGAATCAAAGTACAATATAAATTATGGGGGGATAAAAGTTTGTTACTTTGTAGTTCTCAATAAGTATGCAAGCTGTTGTGAATAGGAAGCACTTTGGAAGTCAAAGACCCATACAACCCACTTGACCATGCAAACTCACTACATTTTATATATAAAATCCTTAAATTGTTCATATCTAAATTAAATTATACAAAAGAGAATTGCAGTTAAGGTGGCAAAAGCAGTCCACAGTCTGCCTTTTTTTTTTGTTGCTGTTCTTCCATGTTCATACCAGGGGACATTGCACTATATTAATGGTTCAATAACTACTGGATGTCTGACTGGCTCAACCTCCCCAATTATACATTATCTCAAATCATATCCACATGACAAGTATTGGTAATATTGGGTTTCAAATGGAACCACTTCCACCCAACCATAAACAAACCCAGTTGGAGTGGTGGTCAATGTCCACATGCACATGTCATTGATTTTCTTTAACAAAATCTTAACTAGGATCTAGAAAATGAAATCGAGACAGGCAGCAATCAGTTCCAAACCATGTGAGGAGAATCTAAAAGTTCAACAGTTCTTTCCATTTATACAGCTTGTGGCAAATCTCCTTTGGTTAGAAAAAGAGTGATCACTTCAACTACATCAGAATACAAAACTGATCCAAAAGCAAGGAAAATAAACTGACATTTTTAAAATCAGTCTGCTTTTATTAAATTAAAAAGTTTTAAATCTTAACAAATATGAAGGAAAAACCTTACAAACAAATTATCATTGCTTTCTAATTGGGGTTCACAGACTCATTACAGCAACTGTGACACCACTTTCCTTAGGTTAATATTCTCCTATCTTGCCTTGTTTGGGCACCCATAGATCTCATGGACCAAGCCTTCAGTGCATACAGAATAACAAATTAGACTCAAGACAGTCCACAGGAAATTATTATGGTATTTGCTCAAAAGTCAAGTGTCCATTGTTAGACCTTACAACTGTTGACAATAAATAAATAAAATAGAAACTGCGGCGGCTTGGACATAGGCGACGGTTCATGAGACATGCCTTGCCCCTCATTCCAACAATGGATATCAATAAAGTTTCTGCTCAGAAGGGACACGATCGATAGCCCGGTTTCTGCTCAAAAGGGACTTAAAATGAAAGGGGCAGGCGTCTCCAAATCTTAAGACTCCAAAGCAGTTATGATGACTCTACAAAACAAATCTGCCTGACAACAAAATGGAAAGGTTGGCACAATCTGTTAAATATAGTAATGACGAGTTTCATGAAGAGAGACAGAAAGAGACAGAAAGTCGGAGAGATGCATTGACAGCCAGCATATTAGTTTATGTACAAGACCAATTAAAGAGGGGGGTAGGTTATTAATTCTCACTTTGCCTTTTGATCTAGACAAAAAGCAAACTCATCTGGGCACAGAAGAGGACATAAGGCCAGTGTCATTGAAAATGTTCCAGCTTGCGTAGTCGTAGTGGATTTGGAAGAGCCTGTTGGTTGCGGGCGGAGGTGGCCTCCTGCTCAGGGGTGCGGAACAGTACTCTCCCCCGGTGGTTGAAAAGGTAGAAGGACGGGTGGTTTCGGAGCGTGTCAAATGTTCTAGAAGAGAATATATGAACATGTTGAACATAAATGCAGGATCTTCTGATAAGAATGCATTCATGCAGTTAAATATCAAATGCAGGCAGCTTTTTTTGTGTTTCGATTAAATCATTTTTTGCACTGACACGTGTTGGATTTAGCATTGCACGACACTTTTATCCAAGGCAACTTAGGAGTTTATTGTTTAATATACATGTCATTAATGAGCCAACGGGGCTAGGCATCTTGATTTTACAGGATGGAATAACCCTTTGGCGGGGAGTAAAACACCCTCACCCCTACCAGACTATACTGTTACCGAGTACAAACCAAGTAACATTACAAGAAAAATAGTTGTAATTTTCAATGGGTTCTCTGACCGTTTTTTCTTTCAATGGAATTTAATGAGTATTATAAATAATCAACATACTTCAAAATGATTAAATGTAAAGACTACATTCTACATGTGTAAATAATGAAATACAGTTCATATACATCTGAGATTGCTTCGGTGTGATGATGAAAAGCATACCTATTTTTCAACTCTGAAGAGGCGTCCATTTCTCTGAACTCTCCAGCAATATGGACAATACCATAACAGGTCATGACAAACGACAATAACGTTTGTAGAACAATCTGCGAAAAGACGATAAACAAAGTTCAGACGATTTGTAGAACACGGACATAATTTTGGTAAATCCTGTCATGTAGGAATAAAAAAATAACCTACATCTATTGGTAACATTTCATTCTCCTTCTCTGTGAGGCGCATGTATGATCGGTCTGAAATAACGAAGAAAATGTTAGATAACAGATCAGCGACACAGCACTCTAGACAAAATAAAATGGGTGCTTGTGAGGCAAGACATTGACAAACGGCGTTATGACATAAATTGTATTTACGAGTTATTTGGATGTGAACGTTTCAGCGGAGTCTCAAACCATTGATTCTGAATTGAGCTAAACTGCGCTAGCCGCTACTTAGCCGTCAACCCAAAGGCCGCAGTTTGCAGTGTGGCTGGATAATTTATAACAGAATGCTCGTTCAAACGACGGCACCGGATTGTTTATAATCACAACAATATCAGGGTCAACATTCTACCATCGAGACTTACGCTGTGCTGCTGAGAAAGCTGCATGCGCTAAGGCAAAAAGTCCAACGCCGACAATCCCTTTCCAAAACGAGGACGCCATTTTCAACTCAGGGCGATGAGAACTGAACTGGCGTCGCAAAGTAATGTCGTCAGCACCGCTGCAGTGGAGCTTAGTTATGTCTGTAGAACATTACGGATGGTGACGAGATTAGATGTACACATAAACACGATAATCCTGAGTAAATTAACAGTAGAGTTTGTGTTTATTGTTTTATTATTAATTTCCAATCTGCGATCGAGTAAATATGTATTAATTTATTAAACGGATCCTGCACATTGTATTTTATTTTGAAGTCTGCTATTATATCCGGTCGAACCACTCCTCTTTCCGGTTAGCTAAAAGTATAGCTAAAGCATTTGTTTTGTGAAATTTGGCTAATCTTTTCGTTTAATTGACTCATTGTTTGGGTTTAAGCAACCATTTTATAAATATGGCGGAGGCACTTCAGAAGAAATTGCAATCGGAGTTGGAGAAATACAAACAGATGCAGAAAGGTGAATGCTAGGAGTCGAATCTACCCTGCATCTTGTGGAAATATCTGCCATGCTGTGTCGAGCTCACACATTATATCTGTTTTAATTTAAAAAAAAGAACAAGCGTGATCTGTTTATTGGTATTATTTGTATACATATTACTGTTGTGACATAATGTTTTACTATAATGATCATAAACATGCCATTCTTATGCAGATGTCAGTAAAAGCATGTCAGCCCGACAGAAGCTGGAGGCACAGTTAACTGAGAACAACATTGTCAAAGAGGTATGGTTCATGGATACTTGGCTCATTGCTGCATTCTCATAATTATTATATAATAACATATCACCTTACTTAAGATGTAGTTCACTAACGAGCTACAACAAATAACTAAACTGGTGTTATTGTGACTTTTGTTTTAGGAGCTGGACCTAATGGAGAGTGCAAACACAGTATATAAGCTTATTGGCCCGGTACTTGTGAAGCAAGACTTGGATGAGGCGAAGGCAACTGTGGCAAAAAGGCTCGAATATATTAACGGAGAGATGTGAGTTGTGTTCACTGGTATCATAGCACTTAAAATAAATAGTGGAAATAAAAGCAATTAATTCTACTGAAGTTGTTTACAATACCACCAATAAGAACTAACTAGTGTCTATTTTGTTAATATACTACCATTGAGAGGTCTACATGAGTTATGGTTACTGAATAATTTGCATGCACAATATTGCAGTTAAGTGAACTGTGATCATGTGGATAATGCATGCCTTTGCACAGGTAGTTATTATCCACACACTAGTTTAATACTTGGACAGTAATGCAAGTTGGTTTTATATTACACATATCATTTATACTCATAATTGTATAGGCAGGAAGCAAATGTAAACTAAATGTAGAAGCCTATACAAAAGTATAAACGCCAAAAGTATTTAATTAATCCAGTTAACCAGTTTCTGTTGGCCACTTAACCAGTGGCCAACAGAAACATTGCAATCCGTATAATTATGTCATCACCAATTCCTGCGAAGCCTAAATATAAACAATTTACTCTGAAAAACAATCAAAGTGGACCCATATAGGCCTCCTTAAAACTGCTAACCTGAAATATATTTAGATCACTGTATGTTCTTCGGTATGTATACCGGATTGTATAAAAGAATACACTTAACAATAAAGAAGGTAGATTCCCTGTTTATTTATAAAAACCTTTCGTATTTCCTTCTCTCTTTTGTACAGTCAAAGATATGAAACACTGTTGAAGGAAATGGAGAAGAAGTCTGAGCAGCACCGTGAGGTTCTGTCCAGTCTACAACAGGAGTACCAAAAGGCCCAGGGTCGGGCTGTTGGCAAAGTCTGAGCACAAAGTGGTCATCTGAAACATTGCATGCACTCTCACACTTGGATGAAACTCTTCTGTTTGGTCTTAAAGTTAAAGGTTAAGGATGGATGAAAGTTGCAATTTATTTGCAGCAGTAAGAAGTTGTTTTTTTGTTTTGTTCTGATAAACATGGTTGTCAAAACGGCTTTATTTTCCTGACTGTTAATGAAATGTTCTGTGTAAAGGTAAACGGATAGCAGATTAAACATGAAACGATAACGCAAAGCAACGGCGGGTCGCGCATAATTGGTTCTGCACACCTCTACTAAGCTTCCATGGAAAGTCCCATGTTCTATTGGAAGGGGGAAAATGAGCACACTGACTCTGCTCAACATCTCAAAGGGGATGGGGTGGGACACCTCGGCCGAGTGAAGCGAATCATTTGTTTAATTACAGGGGTTAGGCGAACAGCCCACCGGAGCAGATGTCGACCGCTGGTAGAGCGCGCACTGGTAACAATGTAGGCGGACCGCCAACTCAAAGCGCGCATATGACTGGGCATTGTTTCCTATAAATTGCAATTGGTATCCAGCGTCGTATAGTCAAACCCCCATGATCAACCTCCAGCTGAGGATTTAGGTCAAAAGAAGCCACCAGTACATATTTTCCTACGACAAAAAAGCATCTGAATCCGCCTCTTTCCACAAACTAACATAGGCTACCGAATCCCATTTAAATGGTATGTTAACGATTCATATGCCCTTAAGATTGTATATGGTTTAAGATTACGTTTTTTTTTTATAAACAAATTGGAGCAGTTTGGCCCTATTAAACCCTATTACAATTAAATAAAAGCCCATGCATATAATTCTGCAGCTGTCCAAACGAAAATGTCGACGTGCCAAATCCGACCCTCTCCCCCAGACGCACTCCCACAGATCGCAGCTTGAGTGTGAGGTTTGCATCTGGCGCGTGGGTCAAGCAGCCTATTCACACCCTAAGTGCGAGTTGTGTAGTTTTTGTTTTATAGGCTCCCAGCCTGGCGCGTGTCAAACGGGATAGGCCTTGTATAGGCCCTTTTTTTTGGGAAGATTAAGTTCTACAAAGTGTATCATGTGAAACGGACAGGAATATATTACTATAACAAGGCCTACCGGTATTATGCTATCATTAATAGGCTATATTCTTTAATGACCATGCAGGCTTTCGCTTTGCATGCTCAATTTTCCCCGGAGGAAATGCTCCTTCGTTGAAACATGTGGCTTCAAATGCAACTGATTTAGAATTGTTAACAAGTCAACAAGGGTGCATTTAACATCCACAGATTAATGCAGTGGGACTTTTTTTTGCGTATGAAGGTTTGTGTTATTAACATAATGTGGTCAATGACCATCGCTCTAGACCTGTTGCGCAACAACTTTATACGTTTACCTGCTTGCGCACACTCATGTGAGATATTGTTCCAAGGTGGCTGTAACGACCTTACTATAGGCTACTTCACACCACACAATGCGTAGTAATCTCCATCCGGTGATTGCGGTTAATCCTGACGATTGTCATCTGTTGCATCCTGAGTGGCCTATATTTATTTTCCACAGTGCAGATAGTGAAGTGCAAAATGCCATTGTTAAGATCGTCCGGTAAGATGGCTGTTACATAGCCATTTATTGTAGGCCTATTCAGTGACGGTTTAAATATACAAATGGGCCGACCGTGGTCATACCTCCGTAAGAGTACAAATAAAAATGGTACACTCTTAGAAGTACATAGTCCCCAGTGTGGTAACACGACGACCACTTAGGACGAGAGTCTAAACCTATTAGGCTAAGAGAACTCACGTCTGAATGTAATGCGTTTGCGTATAGGTTTTCGTTTGTATAGACTATAGGCCTATTGCTCCTTTTATTTGCACAATGAAATACTGCAATACATTGCAGAACAAACAAGAAACCCGTGTGACGGTTTGTGCACTCATTGATGAGAGTTTATAGAAATACATAAACAAACTGACAGGCTTGCTCCATCAGGCTGCCCCTCAATCTGTCATTGAAGTAAAAGGGAGAATTTCATGGGAAACATTACATGTGCATGTAGGCTGAAGGTTATTGGGTTGCCTATATTAGGCATATGCATGGAGAATATCAGAACGATGAACACCAACGTCAAAGGGAACTCAATTTATTTTGTCTTGCAGTGGATTTAGCCGTGTCGTTTTGTAGATTGGAAACAGTTCTTTCAAACAGTCTGTACATTGGAAAGTGTGCTAAAAGTCCCCGATAGCCCCCTCAATGTACGCTTTTACACCTTTGAAACGGCGATTCAGATCATAGGAGCAGTTCTTCGTAGTATTAGCATTTCAATGTACATTTGGAATGTGTCCAATCAGGACATAAGTATGTGGAAACTGCAGTATTTGAACCCCATTCACCTTTAAGTGTGCAGACTCTTTAACGACAACAGGTCACGTATAGGCCTATACGTGACTTGGAAATTAAGTTGATTGCAAGGCTAATTCAAAAAATGCATTGGACAGGGGTCGGGCCCGACACAGTTAGAACATAGCCCTAAATACAAACGATAAAGGACCGTCTCGTAGCATAAACGATAATTATTTCTCTCTATTTTACAGCCAACTGTCATGAATAAAAAAGCCAGACATTGAACTGCGAGGTTCTACAAAAAAAGTGATGGAAAAACAGGCCTATAGTACCAAAAATAAACTTTTTGTTTTTGGATGAGACAAGAAACCCAACTCCTGATACACAGAAGGGTAGATCATTTCCACAGGAAGAAATACAATGTCAAAACATTAAAAAAATACAAAAAAAACTGTACACAATGCTCTGTAAAGCTCTACAAGAGTATACATATTTACACATGCACCTATCGCCCGTCGGGTCAATCCGGTGATTGAGCACCGACTGTAGCGGCAAAAACGTGTGGGGTGCCTCTCACTGCGGCCAAGGCCTCCACACGGGGTCAAAGGTAACGCACTTTCTTTCGCATGAAAAATGCTTGATAGTGTCGTGGTCCACATTGTGGTCAAGATTTTCGGATTGGCGAGTGGCCAGGAGAGAAGACAGAGTAAGGTCTCCAACAGAAGTGGTTGTTAAGGCGCTGTGGAGTTGCGCAGAAGTGGCCTTGTAGCAGATCGACGTAAGCGGCCTTGGTGATCCTTCGCGTGAGCTTCCAGTAGGCCTCTCCTCGTTTTCCATCGGCTGGCTCTTCGTGGAAATAAACTCACCGACCCTCAATAAACATGACCGCATCCCCTCATTGTACGGCTGCGCTCGTTTGCACGGAGGACTCAGATCCTCGTCCGTGGAATCCCTGGAGAGTTTTCTCTTCGCCGAATAGGACTCGATCTCAAACTTGAGGAAATCCACCACACTTTCGAGGATTTCCGCCTTTTCCACCTTTGGATTGTTTAGTTTCTAAAAGATGTAGTAAAAAAAGAAGTTTGAGTATATGATGTTATTCATTAGCAGAACTACGGAGGCTAAATCAAAATAACAACATTGTGATTAATTAGCCGCAAAGCCTACCTCATTGCACGTGTTTTCAAGCAAAAGAAGTCGTAACGTTTCCAGACTGTTGTTGATTCGATCACGGCGTCGTTTCTCCATTTCTGATTTTGGAACCTGAAAAGAATAATAATAATTTAAAAAGTTATAAAAAAGTAAAAGTTTAAGAAAATGTTTTGTGCAAATATCACATTGCTATTACGGATTATAAAACTCGGCCTACATTTCGTTTAAAAGTTCTTACCCGTCTGCAGTCCATGTGGCTGTGGAACTCGGTAGTAATGGTTTCCATTGTAAAATTGGCCTGCAGTCACTTTATCTCCACCTTGTTATCTGCACAGGAATGGATGTCCATCTTCCAGCAATAAATGAGTAGCTTACGCAGATAGCCACGCCCCCAACTTCTAGGCCACGCAAAAGATACACCCCGCACATTAAGGGATGCAAATTGATGCTCTGAATGTGGTCGGGGAGCAGAACTATAGGCTACAACAACACTTTACTTGTAGGTCTCTCTAACGGTTACGCTCGACATTTCGACCATATAGGACAAAATGATCGCTACGGCTGGAAAACAGTGTTGCTATAAAATCGTGTGGTTTGATGAAAGTATCGAAAGGGAAAAATATGTCAAAGGCCATATATAGGGTCTAAGACGGCATTGTGGGGCAATGGAATTAAAATTAAAAGTCACCTAAAATCATCACCTATAACTACATCCCCACACTTTTCTTCTAGGCATACTTTATAGTATTTTTTTAAACAAAAATCAATTCTTATTTCATCATCTGACCTTTAACTATATATCCATAATATAGTAGGTTACACTTTTTGTGTAGCGTATGCCTACAATATTCCATTTATTTTATTTGAACGTAACCACAAACTAAAAGCAAGTGAGAAATATTATTTTTTACAGCCAAAGGTCATATGAATCAATAGCCAACAGAATGGTTCAACAGAATGCTTGAACATGTATATGTTTTGTAAATAGGCCTAGGCTGGTTTTTAGCCTGTATTATTGTACAACATAGACTCAGCTGTGCTATTGAGTCCCTCTGGCTCTAACAGGTAGCCTATACTTTCTCAGAAGGCAAGGTTGGCCTAAATGTGTTTGGATGAGGGCTTTTCCACACACATGCATAAATAATACTAATGGCCTGCCTACGCATTAACCCATGCTATTTACATGCTTTTGTTTAGATGCTTTTGACTCCAACAATAAAATGCATGCATATACTCCCCCTGAATTTGGGTCTATCAGTAACATATGAATACAATAAACAAAACATAAGGAGCCAGGGCAAAACTTACTCTTGTGTTTTGTCTAGAAGACCCATTGTTGACATAAACTCAAACTTACCCTGGCAAACAAGACATTCGCACCTGCCTTGGCGGGCGGAGTGTGCCAAATTGTGCGCACGTTGCCCAATGCCGCGTGCATTCACACCTTGGCGACGCGTGAAAAGCAGTAAAGAAGCGTGTAGGTATACAGGCTTAAATGTTGTTTTTAATTTTTACTTTTTAATCAAGGTGATACATGTTCAGGGTGTTATATTCTTGCTGTTGATTACTGAATAGCTGCTTATAAAATAGCCCTAGGTGAGCGCAATTTTCGGAAGAGATGTTTTTAAATCAGTTAGAGATATGCATAGGCCAACTTTTTGAATGCTGGCTAGTTTGAACAAAACACTGCATTTATGAGTTTCCTGATCCCTATAATAGGCTAAAGTGTGGAGATAACACCAGGATGATCGGATCATGGGTCGAGATTAGCTGGTCTTTGAAAGACAAAGATATTTCCGTTTAACATAAAGGGCGAGCGGCTTAGTCACTGGTGAAGGCGCTAAACCATGCCAAGACGTTGGGCAGACAATTAAGCATACTGCTTTCCCACAAAGAGAAATACCTAGCCCTATATGGTGCATCTTCTGTACGTGTGTGTGTGTGTGTGTGTGTGTGTGTGTGTGTGTGTGTGTGTGTGTGTGTGTGTGTGTGTGTGTGTGTGTGTGTGTGTGTGTGTGTGTGTGTGTGTGTGTGTGTGTGTGTGTAAGCATGTAC
>OMKX01056387.1:0-10636 GCA_900302425.1 Brosme brosme
AGACGCAGGGCGTGGCTGTCAGTATGGGAATTTGACTGTCCATGGGATCGATCCAACGATAAGGAAGGCCGCCGATTTAGACCCATTAGCTAATGGGCGGCATTTACAGAGCAGACTTGACTTCAGTACCACCCCATCATAATTTTTGCGAGCCATGTCTAATCAGAGGACTTAAGGCCATTACCCCATAAATCCCTTGCATACGGTTAATTGAACTGATTCCCTTCTTTCTTTACCGGAATTTATTCTCAAACTCAATAGTAACACAGCGACTGGCTGAATATCAGCCAGCTTGTTGGGATCAGTGATGGGTAGGTGTCTTGCTCAGGGGACACTTAAAAGGGAAGAGCTAGGGATCGAACCAGCAACCTTCCGCTTGCCAGACAAACTGCTACACCCCCTTCCTGAGCTACTGCCGCCTGTAAGAGGAGTATACAGTAAATGTAAATTCAAAAACAACATGTCAACAGTAGGCTAAATTAAGTAATGTTCAGGGTAGGAGTGAGTTATCTATTAGTTAACTATTTTCCGGAACTGGACCATAACAGAATGACGGACTTGGACTAGTCTTTACCAATTTCCGTTATACTCCTATTGATCCATCTATTCTTCGATTTTTTTATGATCATTTTTATTTACCATACCAGGAATAATTTCCCAAAGTGTTAAAGAAGGGAAAGGGCTAATACCGTTATGAGGGTCCCAGAACTAGAGTGCTTTCCCTAGTGGGTTGAAGCCAGCCGTCGCTCTTCTGGCTGTCGGTCAACATAATTCCATTATGCAAGAGGAAAAGCCTTTAAGACAAATGGTTTGTTATTGCCACTGCTGAAACCATTCCAAAATCCATTCAGGGAGGTTTTTGCTGAATAGCCAAGCAGTAGCCTTTGACGTTGGTACTGTCAGTTGCACAGACGTCTTTTTATGAATGAAAAATGCACGTTGCAGGTCAATATTTCAAAGATGACGCTCCTCTCTGGGATGATTCATGTGTGGCATTATAAATGAGGGATGTTGGTGAGACTCAGAGGTGCCCTCCCAAAACAGAGGAAGCCAAATTTGGTCTATGGCCAAATTAGATCTCTCTCTGTCTGTCGGTCTGTCTGTGTCTGTCTGTGAATGCGAGTGACGGACAAACTGTACAACTTTACTACGTGTAGTAGAATGATCGCAAAAGGGGGCATTCGAGAAGCCATCATTGGTCATGTGGATGAGACCAGCTATTCAGTATTCCTAACACTTTCCACACTGTTAAAGGCTGGAGATGGCCTGGAAAAATGTGATCACTTAACTAGAATTCAGACTTTTAAGAACAGATCCAGATACGAAAAGGTATAACCGTATTAAAGCTTATATCTAGTCTCAATGATAACATGTGACCCTTATCACCTGTGATAAAAAAGGGATATTATTTGTTTAGGTGGACCTTTATGAACCGGACATCCCTGCCAGCACTCATTTAAGCCACAATCAGATACGGAAATTGCAATAACCTTTGTTTTGTGTTCGACATTAACTGCAATGAGTACACATACTATCAGGATCTCAGTCTGAGTGTTGGTGTCATCTTTTCCACACAGAATTACAAGGACACCCTACAGACCCAGGTGCTGGATTCGTCCGGTCACCTCGTCCCCAGAGCCAATTTGGGCACAGATCTGCCAGAGGCAAAGTTCAAGGACTTCCAGAATGATCAGATAGGCCAGCTGTACGAGCTCATGTTGGAGTCCACCAAACCCAACCGGCAGTTTGACATCCAAGAGGACACCAAGTGAAGAGAGGAAGCTCGTCATGGGGTCTGAGCCAGCAGCTAAGCCTAATCCTAACAGAGATGATGTTCTGTGAACCAGGGTGGTGCCCGAAAAAAAACATCCAGGCTTTCAAAATGTCTTTATTATAATAATAAAAGTACTGTGTAATATCACCGTGTTCCCTTGCTTCTCTCGGCACATATGACAGACACAGGGCTGGGTGTGCTTTGTGTGGGCTCTCTAAATGCATTAATGTGGCAGTAATTAGATTACTTTGTCAACTTTTTTTCTCGCATGAATTCAATGCTGAAGTCATTGGTATGAAAACAAAATAGGCGTGGAATAGGGATAGGCCTCTGTTGCAAATGCACACAAGTGACTAATCAATAGTGAGTCCTTTCAACCTCACTGCTGATATCGCCATTGTTGGAGGGGGGAGCCCTTATTTATCCAGGCGGAAATCATGAATAGTTTTACACACACACGACACAAACATAAGGAAAGATGCAAGACAAACATTTGTTGATGCACTAGTCTTTCCAGAAAGGAAAGCCTGCACTACTGTATGTCTACATTAAATAACCTGATGGGGACATATTGGCCATAAGGGTTGTTTAGTTTGCATTTCAAATGAGGTTTGATGTTTTCTAGAATTCTCACATTTTGTCCCAACCATAACCTAAACTTTATAAAATGGTCTCAGCACAGACAGCATTCTCTCTTTCAGACCTGTCATGCAGCAAATTGCAAACCAACTCCTTTTGAAGAGAGGTGCTTAATGAAAGTTTAGTCTCTAGGCCCACATCACAGACTCAACCAGGATCAATATCGAACCAATGGTCAAAGCAAGGACCCGTCTCTAACCAAGAGGGCCGGACATGCAAGATAAACAGTTTCTACTGGAGAGAAGAACAACGTGTCTCTGTGCAGCCAAAGGAGCAATAAAAGGGTGTTGGTGTGTGTACACACACACACACACTCGTCCTGACACCAACCGGGAGAAATCAATGGCTTCTAAACAGCTTAATTTGCAACCTTGTGTGAGCAGAATTCACTCAGAGGAATATTCCCATCTGAAGCGTTACAATGCTGATCAATGGGAACCTTCTAGGATATACAAGTCTGTATAACCACGATGGTGTAAATAGTGGTAACTTCAAGTAACCCCGTAAAAGACACAGCTTACAATGCTGGACGGCCCTTCGTGCGCTCTAAGGAGCGGCTTCAGATGCTGTCCGTCACCACCAAAAGGCTCTACCGATGCTGAGGGTAAGCCAGGGAAATTGTTCACATTCCTACACTCGATACCAGATTTTACCTTGCAGCTCAAGGCGAGGTTAGTCATGTGGCCTACACGTAATCCACAGGACATTACTTGAAACGATGAATACATTTGTTCCGTATCTTTAAAGTTATAAAATAAGGTCAAATTCCTGTGTGCCAAATCAACCCATATCTCAGGCCCCATTGGCTAAACCGTCACAAACTGAAGCCTGATTTCCAGCTTCCGTTCGTGGTTCCTACGCACGGATGTTTTCCGGGGTTTGGTGCAGTGATGAGTCACAACAAAATGGAGTAGAACAAGTTTGAGGGTTTGCAAGCTGTGGGCTACTGGGCTCTGAGAATAATGAAAATAATTACAGCACCACCACATCAGAACTACTTGTCACAAAGAAGTTCCGAGATCTGCTGCTGTATTCAAAGGTCACGGTGATCACATGGTGATCACAGACCATCCTATGTGGCACTTGGAAACGGAGAACCTTGGGGCAATCAAACAAAGGTGGTGGCCCAGTTGGCCGAGTTCAATTTTGAACCTTGGAGATTGAATCTAAATGCAAATGTGCTGATGAAAGCAAGCTGCTGTAAGCTGCTGGGTGCCCAGCTAACCCTAACCACTGCTGTAAGGAGCAATATTGGTGGACACAGTGAGGAGGAACTTCAGAAAATGAAGTTGCAGGATCCCCAAGTGGGTCCAGTGGTGACACCCTCCTAGATACAATCTCCTAGAGCCCTCAGCCAGAGGGTATGAGGAGGTGCGGGTGCTGACGTGCATGTTCACCAGTGTGGGAGTGTGTGTGGATCATGGCTTGTTTAAGCAGCCTCACCTGGCGGAGTCTGATTGGACTCTGGGGCTGGGTGAGGCTGCACACCTGTTGCACATTTAGTAATCAGTGTGCACAGGTTAAACCAGCCATCTCTACACACACTCAGGGAGATCTCCTGGATGGAAGTGGAGCACCCTCGCCATGTTCATTTTCAAAACCTGTACCAATAAACCGGATTTTCAACACCACCACCCTGTGTCCTTTTGTCTGGAGGAACCCCTAAAGAAGTCACCTAGGTGGAACCAGATTCACATTTGCAGTTGCAACAAACGACCTGATAGCCCGGACCACAGCGCGGACCTCGTCATCAATGGTGTGTGTACTGTGGCCGCCCTGCTCAACTCCACGCAGACCAAGGTCATAGTTTTGAAGACGGTGTCATTATGAAGCTTTTCCGGATTTACGGGATTGGAACTGGAACTGAAAGGAATACTAATCCCCGGGGTATGCCCATTTCTACCTGCTTGTTTTTAGTTCTGCGGCGCTTTCCAGTGAAACATTCCCCTTAGACAGAGAAACTCGACATCCCTCTGAGTCCGACTCTTACGAGGTAGTGTATGTTCCCCATTGCTGGCTCAACACCACTCACCCTCACTATACACTAGACCACTAGACTATACCAAGAGTGACCCACCTAGTTAGACCCATTAGCTATAAAGACTATGTTACCAACTAACAGGTGTATGTGGGTGTATGCGTAACTAGTTGTATAACGTGTCTTACTGTTATTTCGTTATTCTTAATGAATGTTTGGTCCCAGTGTTGTGGAGAGGTCTGTGATGTGGCAGGGTTTGGATGGGGGGAATGTGGCCAGTCACAGAAAAGGTGAAATTGGACATTAGAAATACATTTGTATTCCTCTGTAATAATCGTGCATAATCATAAAGTATCAAACTAATGCTACTTGCGTGCAAATTGGTCAAATTAAGAAATACAGATAATTCCAGCAGAGGAAGTACAGAGTGTCCCAGCAGATCATTATCTCTATCCACAATTATGCTTACTTTGAAATACGGTCGCTATGATGTTGAGCCAATGGTATCCAACGGCATACTGTCTAAATGCTCTTTCCGATACTTCAGTTGGGAGAGAGACTCTTCTGATTACTTATAAACGTGTTTCTCCTGCAACATAAAAAACTAGAAACAAAGGCACCCCAAGTCAGTTCTCTTTATTCTAGACTTTTCCCAAAAGGAGGTTTAGTTTAGGTAGATTGTTAATTATGCTTAGGTTTATTAGGTTAGAGGGTTTAGTTATTAGGTTAGAAATGGTCAAGTTTAGGTATTAGGTGGGAGATACTTATGTTTGGCTATTAGGTTAGAGGGTTTAGGCATTAGGTTATAGATGGTTCATTTGAGGTATTGGGTTAACTTTAGGCATAAGGGTATAGATGGTTAAGTTGAGGTATTGGGTTAACTTTAGGCATTAGGTTATAGATGGTTATAAATCTGTCCACTTATTAGTCCTTGGAGGGACTACGGACTAATACAGAAGTTATATCACAAGTTTGCTTGCTGCAGATCCTTCACCATAGTTGCCACAGTTCTTTCACCATAGTTGCTAGTTTCCCTGACATTTTCCAGTTTGTTTCCACGGTTATCAGAGCATACATTTTCCAGTGTACACCATGAGGTCATCGTGATATGTATCGCCGCAGATTTAAGTAGTCAGGACAGCTCGTTCACCCCTGCAAATGCAAAACAACGAATACACATCTCTGCACCAAAAACATGAGCTACAATCAACAAAGCCATGTTGACTAGAGCAGCAAGTAAATGCATTTCAAAGTTTGAGTGGAAAGAACAGGGGTACAAATAGTTTGGGTCTGTGACTGTGTTGAGCAGAGAAGGAAAGTGTAACGCGTGTGGTGCACAAATCCACAACAACACGGCCCACCTGTAGACAGTATCTCAAACAAATCCAAACAACTTCAACAAGCTGATATAGAAGTACACATGATGATGCTCACTGCCTGTTGGGGGCCACGTTTGTGGCAAAGAACAATCTAGATTGCAAAATTGCTACGCTTTGTAAACTTAGCCTCAGTATTGACAGACTGGCGCAAATGGAAACCAGGCCCCGCCGCTGGGCCTTAATATAGGGGTGTCGTGACACAGGTGGACTTAATTTAGAGATATCAGAATGAACGCACTGTGGTTGGCTGTGAGCGAGAAGCTCGAGACATGAATGAGGATTAACCACATGAATGAAAAATGAAACCACTCAAATGATCATTGTTGTTTATGTTTTTCTTTGGGTTGTGTACAATGTCTAATATGTCGGCTACATAGGGCCATATATATTTTGAATAAAATATTTGATAACCACATAGATTTCACACACCATTATTTTAAACCAGAAGTCAGTAATCTACTTAAAATGTGGGAAATGTTTTTGTCATAACTATGTCCAATTGTAGGTATGCAGTACCACCAAGCCAGAAAACATTCCATAGAGAGAATTAACGTTGCTGGAACATTTGATATCATATAAATAATACGGGCAACACTTTATATTAAGGTACACATATTAACCATTAATTAGTTGCTTATTGGCATGCATATTAGTAGCATATTGGCTCTTTATTAGTCATTATAAAGCACTTATTAATGCCTTATTCTGCATGACCATATTCTACAACTCCTCGGACGAGTCCTCCAGCGGTGTTTCCGATCTTCTCTATCCTCCATGCAGCCGGCCTGTTCGACAGTGTTTTCCGCTCCTACATCTTTCCGCAGTACGTCCACGTACGTTGGTGTGGGACGCCGTCATCATCGGCGCTGGTGTGTTGGTTCCCACAGCACCAGCGTGCTGGCTGGGAGCTCCCGGTGTCTCTGGCAATGATCGGCCAGTCTCATTCTCCTGGATGCTACCTTCTCACTCAGCCCTGGTAGCCCCCCATACAGATGCTTGTTGGTAACATGCTCGTTCTGGTCGATGTTAAGTACGGCACTCTGGATTAGCACCCATCCAGAGACTTCTGTAGGGTGGGCTTCAGGGTCCAGGTTCACAGCCATATAGGAGAACAGACTCCACAGTCGCTTAGAAGAAGCTAAGCTTGATGTTTGGGGGAGGTTGGAGTTCCATACACTGGCCATGCCTTTCAGGGCCCTCCAAGCGAGCGTCTTCCTCCCTTTAAGGTCTTGCTCTGATGAGTTAACCCATGAGCCCAGGTATTTGAAGTCATTGACTTCCTTCAGAGCAATGCCCCCTGCTGTCACTACAGGTGGATGGTCCGGGAGGATGTTGTAGGTGATTACCTTGGTTTCTTGGCAGTTAGCCAAAGACCAACCTTGGCACACTCTGTCTCCACTCTGGTCTAGGCCTCCTGGGCCTGCTCCACACGGTCTGATATCAGGCTGATATCATCTGCATAGCCCAGGTCCATTGGGACTACGGCAGGGAATCTCCTAGACCTCTTAGGTGAAACAGTGAAGCCGAGTTCCATCTCCCGTCCACTGATGGCTTGCCTGGGTGCGTAGTCAAGACTTTAATGAAGAGGAAGGGGGCGAGAGTGTTTCCTTGCAACACCCCTGCTAGGATGTCGAACTCCTCACTGTCGCCATCCGGGGTTACCACCTTTGCTCCAGTGCCCCTGTACGTGGTCCCTATTGCCCGGAGTAGGTTAGGAGAGACACTGTAACATCACGCCTCTGTGTATTGAGTCAAAAGCCTTTTTGAAGTCAATAAAACACAGCCCAGCTCTCAGCTTGTTCTTTTTCACCTTTTTCACCTTAAGGCTAGGACCTGGGATACGATGGTTCTCCTCTCTTTAAAGCCAGTTTGGTTCGATGACGCCCTGTATCCCATTCAGTATCATGCGGTTCTACATCTTCCCAATGATACATGTCAGACTGAGGCCACGGTATTTGTCTGGCTTGGAGAGAGCTCCAGATTTAGGTACGGGGATGATGTTAGAGAGACCACATAGTGGGCGTGTTGTTTTCCATCAGAGCTAGGCTGCAGAGCTTCAGGATGATGTCGTCGAGATTGCAGTTCTTAAGGACCTCTGGGGGAATGCCGTCCGGCGCAGCACTTTTCCCTGCTTCGACTACTTCTTCTACTTCTTCTATGCTGTTAACTAAGAGTTTCCCTCAATAACCTCCTGCTTATTGATAGTTAGTAAGGAAGTTGTTGTACATGAATAACGATCTTAATATGCATTGCTCAGTATGGGCCTCATAAGGTGGTAATACCACAAGAATAGTCATTCTCCCTTAATAACACCTAATAAATATGGTCTGTTATTATGTAACAAAACACAAAAGTTTTAAGAGTTGTAAGATATGTTTGAACATCTCTGTGCATAAATAAAATGGATAATTCTACTTGTGCTGACTTTGTTCTTCTACCGCTGAATGACAATAGACCCTGTGCATCTTAGAACCCATTTTATTCAAGGTGTAACCCATCACTTAAGAATAGGCACTAGTTGTGAGCTATAATGGATTTACTAGGTGTGAAGAGGAGGCTACTTTAGAATAGGGAACCTGTGTGGGTTAATAAGAGTCAAACTAATGGTGAATTAGTTATGAGCAAGACCTCACTTTCGAATGGCGAACATATTTTGAGTTAGACTTAATTTAGAGTTATTTGGACACTATTAACACTTGTAGTTTTTTGTTTTGTTACATAAGAATAGACCATATTTAAGGGAGAATGACAATTCTTGTGGTATTACCACCTAAGAGGTCCATACTGAGCAAAGCATATTAAGATCGTTATTCATGTATAACAACTTCCTTACATCAATAAGCAGTAAGTAGGAGGTTATCGAGGGAAAACTCTTAGTTAACAGCATAGGAGTTAATAATAAAGAGCCAATATGCTACTAATAGGCATGCCAATAAGCAGCTAGTTGGTTGGTTATGTGTACCTTAATATAAAGTGTTATCAATAAGATTCTTTGTCGGTTTTTCAAGTGCATCCCAGCGTGTGGAGGCCTTGTGTGCGCTGGTGTTGGTGTGGCACGTATCTTGGTTACCACAATGTTATTTACAATGAAGAACTATTACTGCGGCGTGAAATCAGACTTCCAGTGGGACAGGGAGTTTTGGTTTCTGATCGCATATCAATCTGATTCCACTGTATTCTAAATCTTTGTTAAATATAGCTTACCCTACGCATGTAGAAAGATATTTATTGGACTTTGTAGGTTTTATGACTTTCTTGTCTGACGAGGGTAACTTATGGGCCTGGCATCATCCCAGTAGATACCTTCTTCACACCTAACACCCCAACTCCTCGCTCATTAGCCTCCCTGAAGAAGAGCCTCACACAGCACAAGACCAATGAGAAACCCTGGGCTTTGTATTTATATTAAACCACGTTTGAACGTTGTTTGTCCAAGCACACGTCTCATCGAAAATAGAAATGGATTACTCCTTTTGTTGCGAGGAAATATATTGACCAAGAGAAAGTGTGTGAGGTTATCTGAAGAGAGCCAGATGCAGTTAACACCATGAACTGCAGACGAATCTAATTATCCACAGCTATGGTGTGTGTGTAGGCCTAGCATTTGTGAAATTAGAGTCCCGGAGAACACAGTGGCAGTAAATAGCGACGGCACTGTAGGTTATTGATTAAGTCATGAAATGCAATCACGCTAGGAGTCGCTCCTTCTGCAGAGTTTACCCAACGCAGCGCTGGAATGGCTGGACCATTCTTTAACAGAATAGACATTGATCAACCAAGGACGGGGAAAAAAGAGAAATGGCTTAAATGACAGAAAATTACAATTGATTTGAGATGTAAGTGAATAAAATAAAGGTTCTGGTTAAAACGTATTCAAACAGAATGAAGGCGTTGGTTTAGTGGCGTCAGGAGTGGAGCAAAAACACCTTCTGTGACTAAATGAATCAATCACACGCTTGAGCCTCGTCACTATGTGCTGTCCATGAAAAGAAAGAACTGGTGAAAAAGCACGTGGGCCGCGAGGTGAAGAGTCTGCGCTCTGCTCTCCAAACTTGATTGGAGGTTCTTCACACCACTTTGAACGGTACATATGTACATTACTGAAATGATTGAATCATTGTTGTTGTGTTAGATTACTTTATCTAACAGTTTAGAAGGTTCATATTTCATCATTCTAAGGCAGACAATCGTCAGGGCAGACGCTGGCCCAGCCATTACTCTGTCACACACACTCACACACACACACACTGGACCAGCCATTACTCTCTCTCACACACACACACACACACACACACACGCTTGGTCTCAGAACAAAACTCAAACATACGCGCGTGTTTGTGTCACCTCCTACTCTTTGCTGCTAACGCAACACAAAAGAACAGCCCACGGCTACATCAAGCACGAGAGGAGTGGTTGAAGTGATTTGGTAAAGGGGGTCGTCGCCTCTTAGACCCAAACTCATAATGACCCCCACACCCACCTTGATCTGCGTGTTCATTGGCCCATTAGAAAAAGGTAAAACTGAAGGGGGTGGGGGTGGATGTGCGTGGGATGGTTTGGGGGTCATGAAGGCACCATTACTGCAGGTGGAGATGGAGCCGGATGAAAAGAAAATGGGTTAGCATGTGATGGTCAGATTTGTGATGTCACAGCCAGGGATGGATTCCCAGGGCAGATGAATTAAACAGACTCACCATGTCCACAATGTCACTCCCGCAGCCCAGGAGACTGCACACCTACAAGATAGAAGACAGTGTATGGGGGACCTGACAATTCTACTATTACAAAAATAAACATCAACCATCCATCATCTGTAAAATCAAATGGTAATTATTGTCAAAACACAATTTAAAACTTAATTCAAAA
>OMKX01056389.1:0-15398 GCA_900302425.1 Brosme brosme
TGACCATCGCATTCTTCTCCAACATGTACTGCTCCATCCTGACTATGATGGCCATCGGTGTGGACCGCTACCTGGGCATCATTTGGCCCATGCGGTTCCGGGAGATCAGGGCGAGGAAGGGTACGGCGGTGTTCGGCTGCCTGCTCATGTGGGCGGTGGTGCTGTCCGTGCTGTACCCTCTGATGACCACAGACCTCACCTACCACATCCCGGAGCTGGGCATCACCACCTGCTTCGACGTGCTGAAGCGGGACATGCTGCCGTCGATGAACGCCTGGCTGTGCTTCCTCTTCGCCATGTTCTTCGTGCTCTTCTTCCTGCCGTTCTGCGTCACCGTCTTCTGCTACGTCAGCGTCATCCGCAAGCTGGCCCAGGACTCCAAGACGACGCAGAAGGACAGGGCCATGCGCTTGACGGCCACCGTGCTTCTGGTCTTCGTCATCTGCTTCGCTCCCAACAACGTGCTGTTGCTTGCGCACGTTGTGCGGAGGTTCTTCTATAAGGACTCGCTCTACATGGCCTACAAGCTGTCGCTGTGCTTTAGCTGTCTCAACAGCTGCCTGGATCCCTTCATCTACTACTTTGCCTCCAAGGAGTTCAGGCATAAGCTGAGGCAAATGCTGAGGCTGGGGAGCCTGAGCAGTTCGGACATCGTGAGGGGGGCGGAGCACAAGGAGAGTTTGTTCTCGACCTATCACATGTCTGACTTACAGGAACCAAACACGAGGTGTCTTTGATACTGCGAGGGAGGGAGGGAGGGAAGAGAGAGAGAAAGAGAGAGGGAGAAACAAAGTGAGAAAGAAATGAGTTACATGATTGATCCTCTATTTGGCTACATTCTGAAATCATTTAACTTTCTTATCTTATTATTTTTTATCTTACCATTTCTACTTTCAAGGACAATTGAAATATGGGTTAGTATATTAACTTTTATGTGATCAAATGTGTGTCCAATTATGTATTAATTTCCAAAATTATGAAAAAAATGTAAAAATATATGTATATATCATGCTTTATACCGTTAAGATTTGTATTTGTTTTATTTTTGTATGTAAAAAATATTTTTAATAAAATTGGGATTTTTTTGACTATTGATTTTCTTCTAGATACTGTTCTATTTTATTCTATTCTCTCATACGTTATTCTATGCCACTAAATCGAGACGCGCTATTGGTGGAATTATTTCTGGTATAGTTGCGTCATTGCGTATGCGTAGTGACGTCCGCAAAGACGAGAGGTAGTTTTCCTGGACGGCTGTCTTCTGCAGGTCTGTAATACGATTGTGATCTAGAACCATGTCATTCCAAATGCCTCTATAACATATGTGTGTATATATTTATCTATTTTTGCACGTGTCTGGCAGTATAAATAAGTTTCTAACAGTAATGTTAGTAATATAATTCGATTCCTAATTAGAGTGCATATAGACAAAATTGGCAAATCAAGTTTGAACGGTAGTGAGTTTTAGCCGTTATGAATGTTATGTTACTGAGTACCAGGCAGTTCATTTATGATGGCATAGCAGCCTAGCGAACACTTATTTGACACCACGTCAAGAAGTAAAGTTCTTGACGTAAACACGCACACGCACGCACACACACACGCACACACCGTGCAGTAGACTGGCCACTAGATTTCTTAAAATCGTCTTCTTAAACCTCTATTTTGTCACTCTCGACTGAGAGTGATTTCCATTCCGAGTCTGGATGAAAATGTCCGTAACAAAACGGGAAAACTTGCGTAACTCCCCCCTCGCACTTGCTGGTTTCCGTCTACCCCAGAATATCGTTTCGGGTTTGCATAGTTGGGCGCCACTGCTCACCCCATTGGAAAACAATGGCACAGGCAGCGCAGAGCTGTCTGTGTCCCCGCTGATCATGTGTGGGGCCGGACGGTGATATACTTGCTTTTAGCCACGCAGTCGCGTAGATAACCGCATTGCAGCCGTGCTCTCGCTCAATACTGGACCAATTTCTAAAATTGTTATCCTTATTAGTCACTGATGTACGTAGGCTACGGAAGAGGATTAAGGCCACATGTGATTTTATTTTTTTAGTTCTGGGTTTAGAGTCAGAATTCTTAAAATAAGGTCAGAATTTTGAGAATAAAGTCAGTATTCTGCGATTAAAGGCAGAATTTTGAATTTCATCTCGGAAGTTAAAAAAAAAACCACGTGGCTCTAATCCTCTTCCGTCTACGCTACGGGACCCGTTCCCGTCCGACTTCTTCGGTCAGCGTGTGGTCCCGTCCTGTAGGCAGGGCCGCACTCTTTATGAGGGCTCTTTATGGTAACGCACAGGCTAGATATGGCTGCAGCCTAGGGGCCCCACGTGTGCCAGCCTGCCAGGGGGCCCTGATTGAAAAAAAAAATACATGTACAATACACCAGTAGACTGACAAATCAAGAAACTAGGGACGTTAACAACAGTTGCCTAAGTTGTGCAAGTATGGACGTTCAATTGTTGTTGTCATTAACCTGCCTAATGTTTGTAGGCCTCTTTGGTGTTCCGTTTTTGCTGTCCCAGCTGTGTAAGTTTTATAATAATAGAAAAGTAAAAAAAAATAATAATAATAAAAAATAAAAATTAGACAGTCCTTTATGATTAGATGGGGGAGGTTGGTTGGTGGTGGGGGAGGCTGTAGCCTAGGGGCCCCTGGCCATCTTAATCCGGCCCTGCCTGTAGGCTATGTCGCAATGTGAGTCTCACTGAACTTTGTTCCTTAGCCTGTAAGGAATTTCCCTTCTTTAGCCTGTGAGATTAAACCCAGAATTCTGAATTTAATGTCAGAATTCTGACTTTTTTCTCAGAATTCTGACTTTAAACGGAGAACTCAAAAATAATTCACATATGCCCCTAATCCTCTTCCGTCCTCATGACCCAAAATGTTCCTTATTCCTACAACATTATTCTATCAACACAGACATTTACATTGATAGTCTGGCGTTATAATTTATTGCCTCGGGTGTACTGTGGAGTGGGTAAGACTGTTTTTATTGGCAGGCTAGCGGAAAATTGGAAAGGCTGGTGCTAGCCTAGCACCAGCAAACTCTGCAACTAGAAGGACTGAATGAAACGTGTTGAAAACGGTCTCCAATGATAAATAACACACTGGCTCACTTGGAAATTAGGTCCTATGTCCAAAATTCCGAAATACCCCTTTAAGATTAATTGTTTAAAAAAAAAAGTGTTTTAAGCACATGCTTGGTAAACCAAGACCAATCGTCTTGTTATATCTAATCTATCCTGTAATGCTGGTACAAGAAGGGGGAACAAATGGATAATTTCAAAAGGAGGAGGACAAGTGACCGACATAGTTTAGTGGCACTGCAACACAACCACGGTTGTCACCTGATGTCACCTTCTCTACTTGCCAAGTATGTCTTATTTTTACTTTTTGACTTGTACAGGGCAAGTGAAGAACCATGGTGCTGAATCCCGTGATTTCCAAGCTGTCTGGTAAACTGGTGGTGTTGGCCAGCTCTTCACCTAGGAGACTAGAGATTCTCACCAATGTTGTAAGAGCTAATCTGCATATTGTAACACAATATAGATGCCAGCCCAAGATATGGTCCATTGAGATGCAAAAGCTAAACACACATCCGTATGTCCTCGTGATAACTTCAAAATGATTAATTTATTCTAATGACAATCGTTCTAACTTACCAGTACTTATCAGTACCTACTTCATATAAATTTGACTTTATATGTTATTCTGGAGGAATTAAGAGATCTTACGCAACCGTTTCACATTCTACGTTATGTTCACTTGCACAACTGCCTTTTTGACAATATGGTTCTGCTATAGTTTCTTAAGTGCTTTAAAGTGTCTAACTTGGCTTCTGATCATCAATATTGTGATGTGGCTGCAGGGTTTACGGTTTGAGGTGGTGCCGTCGTGGTTCAAAGAGACCCTTGACAAGAGACTTTTCAAAGCACCCCACCAGTATGCTGTCGAGACAGCCAGGCAGAAGGCTCTGGAGGTGGCCAGGAGAATGCCATTTGTGAGTCAAGCTCCGAATGTTTCCCCAACTATAACGCACACAGCAAATGTATTCATTGTGTAATAACGATGAACGTGATGTTTCATGCCTTGTTTTAGAAACACCTTAAAACTCCCGACGTAGTAATTGGAGCAGACACCATCGTGGTAAGAGGAGACATGCATCATTGGCCTGACAGCATTTTTACAGCATTTTATAACTTGAATTATATTTATCTTGTTAACGTAATGATGTGCGTCAAATTAGCTATTGACTAATTTGGTATTTTCCTTTTAGACAATAGATGGTTTGATCCTGGAGAAGCCAGTGGACAAGCAGGATGCGTACAGAATGCTGTCACGGTGAGAAGGATTATGAATGGGAACTCTTTAATGATTGTGTCAGAAAGAAAAGAGTCAAACTTCTTTGATGTCCTTTTCCTAGACTGAGTGGAAAAGAGCACAGTGTATGCACTGGGGTCTCTATCGTCCTCTGCCACCAGCAAGAGAGTATGTACTCAACTTTCTTTGTGGAAAAAAAATCTCTATCTCTTTGCAATGTTGCAATGTTTCCAAATGCTCGTACCTGGAAGAATGTTTCCAATGGTTTGTTTGTTTTGCTTAGGGTGTCGGCTTAGCTCAGGAGTTAGAGCGGATTGACATTAACCAGACCAGACTTTAACCTTGCTCGTCCTAGCTGAGTGTCGAGGTGTCCCTGAGCAAGACACCTAACTCTAACTGCTCCCGACGAGCTGGCTGTCGCCTTTCGTGGTTGACTCCACCGTCGGTGTGTGAATGTGTGTATGAATGGTTGTAAGTCGCTTTGGATAAAAGCATCTGCTAAATGCCTTTAATGTAAATATAAATGTTTTCCAAATGAGGTTGTTTATACTCTTCCCCACAGATAAGGAAACTGATTACCAGACCATTGATTTCTATGAGGAAACAAGGGTAAAGTTTGCTGATCTGTCGGAGCCTATGCTGTGGGATTACATTGACAGTGGGGAACCCATGTGAGTTGAACGCTTTACAGCAAAAAGGTATTCGGTGCACCAAGTCCGATGCAAATTATACCCAGCTCAGGCCCAACATTTTCTATAATCATTTGTTTAAAAGCACTGATAGAAAAAAATGGACATTAGAAAAGAATGCATACAACATGACATAAAGAAAAGCAGAGTAGTAGCAAGAGCAGCAGTAGTAGTAGTATAAGTATTAGTAGTAGTAGCAGCAGAAGTATTAGTAGTAGTAGCAGTAGAAGTATTAGTAGTAGTAGTAGCAGTAGAAGTATTAGTAGTAGTAGGTAGCAGTAGACAGCAGCAGCAGTAATAGAAGCAGCAATGCTGAATTTGTCATTTCCATGATCAATTATTGGATGGGACAGCACTGGGTTCACCGATCACCCCGATCTTATAAATTGGAGAAAGCATGTCATGTAAGCAGTTACAGCATGAGGGTCATGTGGTAATATATTGGCCTTTCCTATTGATAGGCCAGTTTTTTCAACGGACCCATGAAATTCAGAGACCGATCAAGGTTCAGTCAAAACAATGCCGGATATTCATTGCAGTAGGACAGTTTCGGGTCCTTTGTCAGATGGGCATATATGAATTTCTTCAATTTTGTTTTTCATGAAAAGCATTTGTTAGCTCCGTACGATTCAGACTTGGTTTGCAAAGACCTTCACTGATTTGTGTGGGTGACTGAATTCCACCTCATGTTTTCACCACCCATCACTGCTGGCTGGTGAACTTTGAGCTTTCCTTGGTTGGCCATTCTGTTTGCATTTTCAATGTTTTGCAAGTGGGCGAAATATACGTTATACAAGTATATGATGTAAGGGTTTTGTGCGTTATGAAACATGGGGCCTCTGGTCATTGGCTTGTTTGTCTTTTAGGGACAAGGCAGGTGGCTACGGTATCCAGGCTTTCGGTGGCATGCTTGTGGAGTACATCCACGGGGACTTCCTCAACGTGGTGGGATTTCCCCTTAACCGCTTTTGCAAGCAGTTGGACCTCATCTTTAACCAAGAGCCGATCTCCAACGATGTTGCGCGTGTGGCTGTCAGCTCTAACGGCAGCATAACGCACCCCGTCGCAGACCCGTCCTCCACTTCCTCTCTGTCCAGCCCTACAACAAGCAACCCTCCTGACGTAGACATTCCAATCCAAAATGGCCCGCCAACCAGTCCAGCCTCTAGGGTGAAAATATTGGAAAGCAACCCTAATAAATATGGGCAAACAAGAGACAGTCTGTCCTCAAATGAATAACATGGAATGTCATATGTGTCTGTAAATACTCTACGTGTTCTAGGTGAGGAGGAAAGATGGTCAAAGTGCACCGGATGACAGTTCCTGGACACTGGTCAACAGTTTGTCTAAATGCTCGGAGGGCCAAGAGAATGTGTCGGCAGTCGGCGGTGCAGTTCCACCGGTGACCAGCGGGCCTATGAATCTACCTTATGTGATTGAGAACGTGCACACCGAAGACCTAAAGCGGATTATGGAGCTGATGGATGGATTCAAAGCCTCAAAGGTAATATATGGAAAAACTATATGCATGCATTGCCTCCACATAAGGTTTTCTCTGTGACTTTTTTGGAACTCTTTTTGAGCAATTTCTCTCTTCTGTTTGTTTTTTCTACGACTCATTCAGGCGTTGTTTACAGCATCCAAGATGCATGTGTTTGACCTGCTCCAGAAGAGACCGGGCTTGGAAGGGGCCGAGGTGGCCCTGGCCCTGGAGGCTTCTCTCAAGGGGACAGTGTGTTTGCTGGAGGCCTGCGTGTCTCTTGGCCTGTTGGAACGCAAGCAAGGAGGTCCGTCCCTGCGCAGCACATTATGTTAAGGATCCGATTTAACCATATGATTTGCCATGATTACTTTATATATCGTTCTATTTTGTGACATTGCTAGGTGATGGTTTGGAGGGCAGACCCTAAAATGATCCCGTTTAAGCATGTTCCTTCTGTATATTATAGTATTGTATTAGGCATATATCAATGTAAACCAATAATAACATGGGATTTGGAATTTAACTATATCTACACCGCTGTGTGTGTACATACAATAGTGTAAGTTTATGTTATCAGCACTGTGATCCATGTACATCCGACATGGATGTACATGGATCACAGTGTATAGTCCAAATATGTGAACATCATCTGTCCATGTACATTTGTGTACAACACAAAACCAACCCCTTTTGCTCCTCGCAGCAAACCAGGGAGAGGTGTATGAGAACAGCCGCCTGGCCCAGCGGTTCCTGCTGTCCGATTCCCCCTCTTCCCTGTTGGGATACATGGAGCACTGTGATGAGCTGGTGTGGAACCTCTTCTCCCATCTGGAGAGCTCAGTCAGGGAGGGAAACAACCAACACGCCAAGGTGTCCGGACAGACCGCCACCACCCCCACAATCACCACCACCACCAACGATCTCTTTCAGGTAGGGCGTGGCAATATATATCGATATTATATCCATATCCTGAAATGAGACTAGATATCGTCTTAGATCTTCAATCACATCGTTGTCATCGATCCATGCTGTATTTTCGTCTATCCTGTTATTGCCATCTTTCCTTTTCCAATATTGCAGTTGTACAATCTGTATTTACTGATATTGTTCAAGTGCGTAGCGTGTGTGTACCCACGTGTGTGTACCCACGTGTGTGTGTGTATGCGCAAGTGTGCCCACGTGTGGGTGTATGCAGGTATGTATGTGCACGCGCATGATTTATCATAAATAAATCCTGCACCAGGGCCCGCGGCAATTACATCTCGTCGCTGGTAAGAGCGGTAGAAAGAACTCAAAATGTCCCTCAAACATGTGTTCCTCCTCGTTCGTTCCCTCAAATGCCTGAAAACACACAAGCTCATATCAATTTGGATCATCCTTTTTGGACGATGAAAGAAACAGCACCTGAGCTGCAGAAATCATTGTTGGATAAAAACATTATATGGTCACAACCCATCTTAGATGTTGGAAGTGGGGGTAGAGGTGGGAACTGTTGCCGCAGGTTACTATTTTTTTTAAATCGTGTCTTGTGTTCTCGCCGCAGGATATTTTGTACTCCAAAGACCCGCAGAAACTGCGGTTCATGAAGGCCATGCACAGCATCGCTGGGGTGGCGGGACCGGCTGTGATCGCAGCCTTTGACCTCTCACGCTTCAAGACTGCGTGTGACCTGGGAGGTGAGTGCATGGCGAGAATAACACAACCGCAAAACCATAAAAACACAGAGCCATAACACTAAGATTAGTCTCACAAATCTGACCTTAGACTAATGATCTAATCCAAAGTCTGATAGCAGACAAGCTCAAACTTGTTTCAACGGGGCGTTTCCGTTGCTTTCTCTTCATATTTGTTTTGATCAATCGTGGTGCTGGAGGTGGCGATCTCTAGGAAAGTCATTGGCTATTAACTGCGAATGCAAACTCTGACAGCCCTAGTTAACTGTAAAAAAGTGTCTCTGGAGAAATACACTTATTGAAATCTCCTTATGAGGGCTTTATCCACTCACGCACGTGAGTTTCTCTTCAGTAGAATATCTCCGTAAACGAAACAGGAAAGAATACGTATTCCTTTTTTGGGATGCCGTCACGACCGCGCCACTGTTCCTCCCTACAGGGTGCACTGGTTCAATGGCACACCTGTTGGCCAAAGCCTACCCCGGCCTGTCGGTGACCGTGTTCGACCTGCCGGCTGTGGTGGAGCTGAGCGGGGCCTTCTGCCCACCGGGCCTGGACAACAGGGTTTCATTTGTTGCAGGCAAGTGATGCTCCGACACTCCTTCACATTGTACCCAATTGCTACCAAATATTCATTTTATTATTCAGAGTGGCCGCCAAGTATTCACCATTTTACGTTAAAGGTTAGGCAATTTATTTGGAAGCGTTTTTTGTTAACTAGTTGAAATGCTCTGAACATCGCGACGGCAATCAATAAATCAAATGCTTTGGCAAAGAAACTTTACAAATCTGCTATATGTGGCGGTCGCAGGCTGTTTTATGCCCGTCCATAATTTGGCCCGAATTAAATGATTGGATAGCCTACCTGTCTGTCTACCTACTTACCTGGCTGCACTCTGCCCGTGCACTAATTGCGCATGACCGGAGTCTTCCACAAGACTAGGCAGACCTTTTGCCAAAGTTAGCAAGCTAGTCACATGTTTTGGGGGAGTGGCTTGGGAGGAAGACCCGAAGGGCAGGTTGGGATTTTTTCTTTGAAAATCTAGCTTTCTCCGGCTGGTTTCTCCAAGAATTCAGAATAGTTGATCCAATTGATACCAAATAAACAAATGAGTCAGTACCTAATGCTACAACATTGTTTTTAAATGGGCACCGTATCACCTTATTTGATTGTCCTCTGGTGTTCTTTTGTGCGTGGCTCTAACAGGAGACTTCTTTAAAGACCAGCTTCCCAAAGCTGACCTGTACATCCTGGCCAGGATTCTCCATGACTGGACGGACGAGAAGGTGCACGCCTTGCTAAGTAATATTTCCAACGCTTGCACTCCAGGTAAACTTTGCTCTTCTTTCAAATATTTCCATAATGCTTTATTTTTCAAGAATATCTGTTGCGTTTCTACACATTGCCGATGACGCGTGGTTGGCCAAGTTCACGATACGTGGTTGTCAAATACAAAAGCTAGTCATTCTCCGATTTTCAGAATTGAATGAGCAATACAACACACACAGATTGTAAAGGTCATTGCTATGTAATGACCCTTGTAGGCTACGTCGTAACAGGCACTCACTCTTTCTTCACCAATATATTTTCTGCCCATCCTACCTTCCTTGGCCCCAGGCTGTGGCCTCCTGGTAAGTGAGATCTTTCTGGACAGAGACAGGAGGGGCCCCAGCCGCGGCCTCCTCCAGGCCCTCAGCATGAGTGAGGGGAAGCAGAGGAGCGCCGGGGAGTACACGGCCTTGCTAGAGAGCCACGGGTTCACCGTGTCGCACATCGCACACACAGACACCATGCTGGATGTCATGCTCTGCATCAAAGAGTGACCTGTAGCTAAAAGACAAGACTGTATTTTTAAAAACTGACAGCTGTATTTTTACCAGCTGTGTGGGATTTGACATTTTGTAATTGTAATGTCGTAATTATAAATAAATAAAACACTTTGATCGTATGTTTGTTATATTATCTACGAAAAATATGATAGTATATGATCTGTATGAAATCATCTATCAATGCGTTATCCATACAAGGGCACACTACCAGTAGCTGAATATTGATACAACTATTTTCATTGATATTGATGTAATGTCATAGAAAATGCAATACAAAATACAAAATCACTTGTATATACAGTATATGTATATACAAGTGATTGTAAGTGAAGTGTATATACATATGATTGTAAGTGAAGTGTATATACATATACACAAGTGTATATGTATATACAATTGCTCAACAATCACGTGTTGAGCAACACGTGTTTGTATGCAGGTGTTTTGGATGCCTGTGTTCAGTGTCATAAATGAGTATGTACGCTCTTCTCAAGATCATGTTCTTGTCTGGGGGCTCCAGGGAGTGCAGTGCTTGTGGCTGAGGCCCTGTTGGATACAACCAGATCGTACCCTGCCCTCCAGTCTCTCAACATGCTGCTGCAGACACACGGCAAGGAGCGGACAGGAGGCGAATATACTCGGCTACTACGCCAGCATGGATTCGGGGACATTCGCATTGCACACTGTTGGAACTTCCTTGACGTTGTCCTTGCTATTAAAAACTAGCCAGTGTTAATTTTGACCCTTAACGATTGTGCTAACTAAGTGATTGTTGTTGTAGCAAATTGATAACTGGTTACTGGCTCGAATGAAAGCTAAGACAAATGGATATCCGTAGTTGATTTATTTCATATGCTGCAGCATGTAAAAGGCACAGTTTCAAAGGCAACTCCACATAGAGCAGAGTTCTCGAGAAAAAGGGCGCTGAGTAAAGGAGGGAAGCCTTTTTTATAGAGTGAAGTAAGCAACATTGTTTTTAGGGAGTTATGGGATGCCGTCATTCACTATCTGTAGCAGGTACAATATGCAGTCAAGGTCGGAGCAAAGTTGGGGAGAGGAGCTTTGCCCACAGGAGAACAGAGCACAATGCATAAGAGACACACAGCTGTGTAAGCTGTGTGAGTAAGACAGTTGCAAAGGCAGATAGGCCACTACAGAGTACAGAGTGCAAGCGAGTTGACCTCAGAATAGGGCCTTGAGTCATTTTCCATCACAGTAGGTTAAAAAGTCATATTTTAATGCAAGCTAGATTGATAACGATAGTCCGTGCATCGCAATCAAAATCCTGACTTGTTTATCCTTGATTAAAAGTTCATTTCAGCAACGTCTGTCCTACAACACGCTGAGTGATCTGGCCTTGGCGCTCATCGATGGCACAGTGTATGAAATAGTGCAGAGACTACTTGACATTCAGCATCTGACCGAGAGAAATCTGTACAATCAGAGACAGAAGCTGCACTGTGAACATCAAGGTTTGCCACCATTTAAACCAAAGAGTGCTGCTATAGTGTTTATTCTCGCCTGGTTTAGATGGGTTTCATAGGTTCTACCCTTTTTTTCTATACCTAGCACTCAAGCAAGATTTGACGAAGAAGCACAAAGCTGCCTTGCAAGTTTGCAAACCGCACAACCTGGCCCTTCTGAAACCAAATCAACAAGCAGAGGTAGAGGTAAGGGGCTGCGGAACCACTTCACCCTCAATACAGCTACATGGAAATATGGAATGACTATGATCTTCTGTATAACCTTTAACCTTAATCACTGGTGTATTTTATTACAAAAGGGGTTGGGACTTACCATGAGTTGTAGAGAATAAACCAACAATGATGTTTTTTCTTCTTCCTCTAAATCTGGTTGGCTTGTGTAAAAAGAGGAGGAGGGGTGATTTGGGATAAAAGTGACATGGTGCCGGTTGAATTTTCCTTTTAAGGCTTTGGAGGTACGATTGAAAGAGGAGCAGAAGATGATGGACAAGAAGATAGTTGCTGAGATGGATCAAAAAGTGATCGACCAGCAGAACACCCTGGAGCAGGCTGGTGTGGCCGGATTCTTCATTACAACTAATCCCCAGGTTGCTCCTCCGCCACCATGTTTAAATCTCAAACCGTGTGAAATCGGTTTAAATGGATGTTAAACAGCCTGTCCGCTTAAAGCTAGGGTGGGTAATTTGGGAGAAAAAAGCCGTTGAGATTCCGTTGTGTTCTCTCTGCTCCCTCCCTGCCACGCTCTACCTGCTGTAGCTCCTCCCTCCGAACGTCAGTTATGCGCGTTCATGTGAATTCAGTTACATTGATAGGAAGACGAAACACCATGTCCGATTCCGAGGTAATTAAACATTAGTGCTGATAACTACATAAGTACACATTGAGCATCAACATCTTACTCACAGACATACCATGTATGTTATCTTAAAATCATTGTAATTGCGCTGGTAGGCCTAAGAAAAGTAGCTGTATCAGCCAAGCAAGATAGCAAACTAATTGCAACTGTAATTTGTTAGCATAAGCTGCCAGAGCTAGTAACCTGGTCATCAATATTATATACTGACGTTTTGAAGTGATGAATTATACTACAATACGATATTTTTTTGCATTATAAGAGTATACAAGAAGAGAGCCCAGCTGGCTCTGGGGACGATTATGTCCCAGGTCCTAGCAGCACAGGACGTGGGATATATAGGGTCAGCGGACGTCCTGCTGCTAGAGGCAGGCAGCCTAGGGGCAGAGGCAGGGGCAGAGGAAGGGGACGAGGTCACGGTCGGAGAGGTCTTGACAGGGTAGGGCAAGAGGACATGGCCCGTGTGGAAACACTCAGGATTCAACGAATCACAAATGAGCAGGTATGTTTATTTCATGTCATACTTTAACAAAAATAAATCTGGGGAGCCAATTGTCAGTATAAATGTGTAATAAGTAATTGTACATTTCCTGACCAGGTTCGAATCAGAAACCTGAACCTAGAAGCTTCCCACCATCTGCTGGAGCTGTGTTTGGAACGGGAACCATCCCTCATCTTTGACCTCCTGGCCATGTCCATCCCTCATCCCACATCTGACCCACAACAGCCTGGTCCCAGTGACCCACAGCAGCCAGCCTGGTGCATTTGCACCAAATGCAAGGAGATGCCTACTGATATAGAGAGGAAATGCTGCGGACAACTCCTGGACTCCTGTATCTCCATGCTGCCTCACATGGAGGCATACATAATGCAGGGTGGGGTTTTGCGGCTGGCCAGGAGGATCTGGAATGATGTCCGTGCTGTGGCTGACCGTCCAGACCCAGGGGAGGACAACAAACAATTTAGGTTTGCCGCCTATAGGCAGTTTGTTGTTTGGCAATACGGAGCACTGGCTCGGGGACACAGGGTCGTCATTCCTAGTGGTTGTGTCTGGAGGATACGGGACAAGTACCCAGACCCACTTGGACAATATGTTGGCTTCCTCACAAGGAGACTTTAAGCATCATTAAAAAAAATGTTTAAAAAAGACATGTTCACTTTATATATACACACACAAGTCAATTTCCTGTTTTTATGACCCATCTTTTCATTGTCGGTTACAGCAGACATCAAAATAACTATAGCATATCATAATAACAATGCACATTCAGCAGGTGTAATGTTGGATAAAAGATGAGGGCAGATGCGGTAAAAAGCTTTTTTATTAAAAAATAAAACAATAAGATAATAACTATAATAACTCTCTCACACACACAGGAAAACCCTGGCCTTCAATGACTACATGCAGCACAAGTGCAAGTTTAAAATAAGTATAAAAGCACTACATAATAAAATGCCTTTTTAGCAGAACAATCGTGCAACTGCATTGAAAAGATGTCAATTATAAACGAATTGATCATAAAAAATGATATACAAAATCCAAAAAAATATATATATATTTTGTAAGAACCAAGTGTCTAAATAATACAAAATTGTGAAGGACATTTAGACCTAATAAATCTAATATTTACAAATATCAAAAATAAAAAAATTGGGCAGCGTAATACTGTTCCAAACAGCCACCAGCAGCTGAAAGTCAGCTCCAGTTTAGTTTGTATGTGACCTCCAATCTCGTCTATGGTCTCTTACTGCATTCCTTGTCCTGTTGAAAGAATAAAGTAATTACTTTTCATAGGTGTTTAATTTCCCTTTACTTCGGATATGTACTGTATCATGTGTAGATAATATGTCAAACAGGTTTCATTCCATACCTACTCCTCTGTGGAATTGGGTTTGCAACAGGTCTTGGGTGGTGGGAGGCGGGATGCTTGCAAGAACCCCATATTGCCGTGGGTCATTAGGCCTTTTTTTTCTGGTCTTTGGCAAACCCTTGTCTGATGTCAGCCGCGCTTCTAGGATAGCACTCTGCAGGTCTGCGATGTATCCGTAGTCCTTCTCCACCTTCACTGTGTATAGACTCCAAGTCTTTGACTTTTTATTGTAGAGCTTGCAGTACCTGACACAGGATGAAATAATGTCTCAATGTATCCACATCAGTCATGCAGCTTAGAATATTGTAAATAACTTAAAATATCAAATCTACTGAATATTATTGAAAAGGTACTCTATTGAGCCATCAGCCTTCCTCTTCACCGGTCTGTGAACATGATGGTTGTAGTCCAACGCTGCTAAGAGGGTGCGTGCTTTGTAAACAGGGGGGCTAAAGCTGAATCGCTTGCTGGCATACATCAGTATATGATTGTGGAAGGATTCCAGCTCAGCGGTTGACCTTACAGAATAAAAGAAACAGATGTTTAAGCTATGACCCCACATATATACACATATAATAGAACTTTAGTGATCATTTGAAAGTGGCCATGAATACAGCGTTATAGATATGCTTGTTAGAGCCATTACCATGAATAGTGTTTATAACACCATGTGCCCAGTATTGTGGCAAGTGTAAGACAGTGTATAGCAAGCATCTCAGCGAAGTCATTAGCCTGAGCACTGTATGTCAAATGCCCGTATAGCAGGGCTTAGCCACTTACAATAACCTTCTAATGAAAACATGTTTACTTACCTGAAACTCAGGAACTTCTCCACATTCTTCAGCCAGTGCTCATCCAGCACTATTTCTGACAGTAACTGAAAGGCCTCAGAATCACTCTGGATCCACTCCTTCTCCCTGTCGGCTGGTAAGGGGCCATGTTCACAGCAAGATAGTGCCCACTCATGTGAAGAAGTCCTGTCCACATATCCTACAGTAGAACAGAACTGCATCATTTCTTATTGTTGTTTTTTTAAACTATAAATAATACCTATTTTGTCATTATATAAATGCTGGTGCGAGTTTTTAAAAATATATATAAATTTAAATAACAAAAGTCAATTTATCAATAAAATCAAAATGTAAGAAATGGTCAGGAATTCAGATTTCCATTTTAAAATCGCAAAGTGAAA
>OMKX01056390.1:0-11179 GCA_900302425.1 Brosme brosme
ATTGCTGCCCCCAACCTTTCCCCGCTACGCCAAGATCATCAAGAGAGAGGACATGGTGGTGTACTTCAGCAAGCTTATAGAGCGCATCAAGACCGTCTGTGATGTCATCAACACCATCAACCTCCATGGTATACTGGTAAGGAAGAATGTGAAACCCACGTCCGCATAATGATCTGACCGAGGAATTTATTGTACAAAGTAATGGAAAATTGTAAAACCCAGGCGAGATATCTTACATATTTGAAGTAAATATTCTCTTAGCCATGTGAGTTTGTCTTGATCTTTTCATGGTCGTTCATGTTTATTAATGGTGTTTATGTTTACTAAGGTAATGACCCTAACCCTGTGAACTAATGTATAAATGAATACCATAGTTAACATGAACACCATTAGTAAACGATTACCAGACCCTTCGCTAACTGTTAATTAACAGTTCGTTAATGCTTATTACTGCATTAACTAACGGGAATTAATGGTTAATTACTGAACCCTTATTGTAAAGTGTTGCCAATATATCTAATGTTGACACATTGCAGTAACAAAAAATGGTTGACCTTGTTGCTGTTAAAAGTGAACAATGTATCTGTGGCTTCCAGGATTTCTTCTGTGAGTTCAGCGAGCAATCCCCCTGCGTTCTCTCCAGGTCTCTACTACAGGTATGACTCAAAACACAACAGTCTTCTGTGCATTACCTGCCCCATAAAAACACTAGGGGAAATTCGTCGAGATTTACTACCAGAGACATGATTAATTGGTTTTGCTGTTTGTGAAAAACAAACAAATAAATGTTTTTTTGTTTTTAGACGACGTTCCTGATCGACAATAAGAAAGTGTTTGGAACCCACTTGATGCAGGACATGATCAAAGATGCCCTCAGGTGTTTCGTAAGTCCACCTGTCCTCTCCTCCAAGTAAGTTGAGTTGTTTTTGTTGATTATAGGTCAAAACAAAGGAGAAACTGCACCAAGCATCTTGCGTTAGTTAATTTAGGCCAAATGTAAAAACGCCGTTTTCATGTCATGTTTTCGTCCTTAGCGTAGTCAGCAGCGTGTCCCTTCACCCTAAAACAGGGTTTCCCAAGTTTGAGTTCAGACCACTAATGCCGGCTGCCGATCAGGACACAATCACATGTCAGCGTTCTCAAATAACCAAAAAATGTATCCACCTGCCCAAATAGCTGTTGACAAAGGTATCCGTAATAGCGTGGAGCGCAGCCTTGGGCGAAGCCTTGTAGTGAGGTGGAGTTAATGGTGCTCCTTTCTCCAGGTGCTGTCTGTTTAACAACCACCAAGCCAAAGACTACATCGACTCCTTCGTCACACACTGCTCCAGGGTATGGAAGTTTACAGAATATACACTGTGGACATAATTATGTTCAGTTCTATCATTGTTTGATTAGTGTTACTGAATGTCTTCACAAAAAAATTATAATACATTTTTTGCAAGGTGGTCTTTGCTAGACATGGATGGGTAAATATGAATGCATGTGTGTTGTCTCTGTAGCCCTTCTGCAGTCTGATTCAGATCCATGGACACAACCGTGCTCGGCAGAGAGACAAGCTGGGCCACATCCTGGAGGAGTTTGCCACATTGCAGGATGAGGTCATCATCTTTCACTTCTTTTTCAAATTGACCATAAAGCTTGCCTGAAGCACTTTTTTTTATAATGCATTTATATGGTTATTTCTTCTCGCCACTAGGGTCTCTCAAAGCCCTTTCTACCATTATGCCTCACATACACACACATCCACACAAACACCAATAGCAGTTTCAAGGACATTGGGAGATTTCAACCAGAGAAACCAAAGGATATACATTTTCATTGTTAGCAAGCAGCTTCCACTGAATTCAAATGCAATTAGAAAGTGCATGTTCCAATCAAATGAGTCGTACAGTTACCTATTAAGATAAGATGTATTTTATTAATCCCAGACAGGAAATAAGGGTGTCGCAATGGGAAGCACAGGACTGTAATACAAATAAGCCGCGGTTTCACCAAAGTTACCCGGAACTACATTTCAAGGGACTAAAAAGTTCCTTCAGCCATGGGCGCAGATCCTGGGGGGGTGATCTCCAACTTCTGAATAAACTTCTGCCCCCCCCCCACACGCACACACATAAATTATCTCTAAATTAATAATGTAATTGAGAATATAGATTTAATCGAAGCCGAATAATTCACACATAAACGCAACACTTTTTAAAGATTAGGGTTACGGGTTAAACTAATGTCCCCGGCACTTAATTTAGACCCTGGTTCCTGCGGTGGAAACGCACTTAGTTCCTCCAAAGGTTCCCAGTTCCTGGGTAAAGTTCCTGCTGTGGGAACTCGGCTATAGATAAAAACAATTCAGCAATTTAAAAGAGATTAAATATATCCAATAAGAATATGTAAATATTCTTATTGGGTGCCCATAGAATGACCAAGGTCACCCTGTGGCCTCTGCCTCCGTCTCCCTGTGCAGGCGGAGAAGGTGGACGCGGCGCTCCACGGCCTGCTCATGAAGCTGGAGCCCCAGAGGCAGCACTTGGCCTGTCTGGGCACCTGGATCCTCTACCACAACCTGAGAATCATGATCCAGTACCTGCTCAGCGGCTTCGAACTGGAGCTCTACAGCATGCACGAGTATTACTACATCTACTGGTAGGAACATACAGATTTTGCATGCATAAATGCAGACACACACCCATTTATAGTCGTATATGGGTTGTGCATTTTAAACTCGACAACAGCGCCGACACTGGTGAAATAAGGGTTATTGCAGTTATTTGGCAGTTGGTTTAAATTGCTGCCAAGTGATGTCTCATGGCCTAATTTGGACAGCATGTGACACTTGGATTGGGAGCTGGAAAGCCATAAACCATCAACAGTTGCGCATCGGCCCCTCTGAACTTCCCATGAAACGGTAGTGGATGTGGATGAGGATGCTGGTGTCTTGGCTGGTTCCCCAGGTACCTGTCAGAGTTCCTGTATGCGTGGCTGATGTCCACGCTGAGCAGGGCGGACTCCTCCCAGATGGCGGAGGAGAGGATTGCGGAGGAGCAGCAGAAAGGGCGCAGTAGCAAGAAGGCCAAGAAGAAGAAGAAAGGTAGACGGGTAGACGGGACAGCAGAACCGCTCTGTGTTATTGTATTTGTTCTTGTGTCAATCATTGCTTTGACTTAACATTTCTTTTCAATGTTATTTGTGACGACATGCATTCTCGTACTCAATACGATTTGGAATAGGAGGAAAACTAATCATCTGATTAATACCATGTTGACACAGGCCTCATCCTTTCGACATTTCCATGTATGAAGATTATCCATGCGCTGCTCTCTGTCCTTCCTTGCTAGTGCGTCCCCTCAGCAAGGAGATAACCATGAGTCAGGCCTACCAGAACATGTGTGCTGGCATGTACAAGGTACATCCCCTCTCCCGCCACAGGCACGGGACATGAAGAACCACATGATATGCACTTATCGAAATTCACGCTTCCATTTAGTCGTTTGGCAGATGCTTTTATGCATTCTAAATCTCAGAGATAGTACATCTCAACAAAGCTGCCCCTAAATGAGCCGTCTCTCTCTGTCTTTTCCGTCCGTCCAGACGATGGTGGCGTTGGATATGGACGGAAAGGTGCGCAAACCTAGCTTTGAGTTGGACAGTGAGCAGGTTCGCTACGAGCACCGATTCGCACCCTTCAACAGCGTGGTCACTCCTCCCCCCGTGCACTACATTCAGTTCAAGGTAGTGTTATTTACTGTGTCGTGTATGTATGTGTACTAGTCATTTATCTATACACAAAATAGCAGTGGCTCCATGACAATCAGGTGGCAGCGTTTATGTATTATGTCATCTCTGTCGATAGTGTTATCAAATTGAATATATGAAAGTTGCGTTTCAAACATGAAACGCAACTTCACATCCAAATTATTCTAGCGTTTACTTTGTTTGTTTGTAATTATACATTTATATAATTGATACGAACCATATCTGTATTTCCAATTCGCCGATGATGAACATTGGCATATTTGTACTGTATATGTTCAGGGAGGATTGTTGATTTCCATGAATCCGGCGGTCCTCTGAAGTAGCCCACATCCAACACCTCATCTCATCCCCATCTCCCTCCCTCTGTCCCCCACCCTGGCTCCTTTCTCCAGGAGATGTCCGACCTGAAGAAGTACAACCCTCCGCCAGGATCCTCTGACCTCTACCTGGCCGCCAGCAAGCACTTCCAGCAGGCCAAGCTCATCCTGGAGAACGTCTCCACGCCAGACCCAGAGGTTCGCAAATACGCTGGGGACGACCTCCCCGTCCTGCTCTTCTCTTTATCAGCCCAGAGTAGACTCGCTACGCATCAGATCAGCGTGAAGAAATACATGTTACTAAACCACAAGCATCGGAGGTATCAGGAGGTAGAGCGGGTTGACTTGTAACCGGAAGGTTGCTAGTTTGATCCCCTGCTAGGTGTGCCTGAGCAAGACACCAAGCCCTAACTGCTTACGATGACCTGGCTGTCAACTTGAATGGTTGACACCGCCGTCGGTGTGTGAATGTGTGTATGAATGGCGGAATGTTAGGCAATACTTGTAAAGCGCTTTGAGTGGCCACTGGTTCGAAAAGCGCAATATAAATGCAGTCCATTTACCATTTACCATAACACCACCCAAAATGGACATCCCCTGGGTTGGTCCCCGGCCCGCCACAGAAGTGCTTGCCACTGAGCCACCGTAGCAGCCAGGATAACCAGAGACAATACACGATAACAATGATGGATAAATGGGTCCTAACCCTACATTAATATAGTATAGTGGCAATAATAAAGCAACAGGCCAATGTTATATATTTTCATCCGGGGTCTAGGCCTGTTTGCTTGTATTCTGTAGTCTGCATTTCTTTTTTGTACTGGTACAGCTAACTGCTTATTTATGGTTGCTGCCGACAGGTGAACCGCATCCTGAAGGTGGCCAAACCCAACATGGTGGTCATGAAGCTCTTGGCCGGAGGACACAAGAAGGAGAACACGGTAACACGCCCCGGACAAACGCATACGTCCACACATTTTATACACAACACACATGCGTCACACATGCATGTAGTAATACTGTGTTTTGAGCTGACACAAATAGTTGCTACAACTAAACGACCATCAAATCTGCATTCTTAGGTGCTCCCGGAGTTTGACTTCTCAGTCCACAAATACTTCCCCTTGGTGAAGATCATTTGATTCAGAAGAACCCTGTCAAGACTCAACGCTTTGCAGCAAATCTTCAACCAAGTGCGTGTTACACAGACCGTCTGTGTTGAGACAATTGAAACCTGATTACGCTCTGCATAAGTCTGGAATCTTAATAACGATCGTGGTGGCATTGTGCACATCAGTATTTTTGCCATGGTGTTTGTGTGTCTGTCGGTGTGTGCGCATGTTTTTGTTCAAATTTTATTTTGTGAAAGCATGCTTTGTGTGGTTCATGCAAAGGTGCGTGGTTTTGAGACCATCGTCAATGATCCAGACTAAAGTTTATAAGGTTACGTATTGAATCAAGTCACTGTTTTTGTTTTATTTTAGGTTGGATACACAAAAGCAGTTAAAAGCAGGCAAATTAACTTAATATTGAGCACATAGCCTATGTCCAGCTAGGCCTACATTCTTAAGTATTTACTTTGTCCAGTAAAACTAGGACAGAGAAGTCCAAGATTTTTTTTATTGTGTATAAATAACTGATGTGATACTTTTAGTTGTGGGATGAAATAAACCTGCTGAAGATGTTTGTTTGGATTTCTGATATTTGTGAAAATAAAAACTTTTGTGTTGTAATTTCAATACCCCAAAAACAGTAGATTGTACATTTTATGAAAAAAGTTGAATGCCACAACTTACTTCACTAACCCATAACAATAAACACACGGAAATTAAGGAGATACTTTTTTTATTATGTCTGTTGAGTATCTCATGAGATCTAAGAGACTTTTACAGATCAATTCAGTCTCAGGATCATAAGTCTTAATTGTCCCGCATGATGTTTCTAATCCACTCGCTGTAGAAGCAGATATCAAGAATCTCCACTACGTTGACACATTTGTCTGACCGGTTGTTGACGATGATACCATAAAGTTTATCTTTGTACTCCACCGCTGAGCCTGCATCACCCTACAAAACATTGAAAGCGGAAAGGAAAGATAAAGTTATTGCATGCTTGCCATAAAAAGTAAATTAAAAGACATGGGATTATATACCGGGCATGGTCTTACCGGGCATGACTGCACACCAGCGCTGTGGGCACACATAAGGGTTGCTGAATGGTGCTCTTTCTTTTTGTCTTTCGCACCGCAGTGGGTTATCTCAGTCTCGGCACATTTCAGCCCTGTGGGACTTATATCACCTGAGGATTTTGGAGAAATCACAAGAGTTTGAGTTCAAATCAGTCAAGTGAGCCTAATCTAAAACAGTGGTTCCCAACTGGTGTGCCCCAGAGGCGTGGCCATATTAGGGACCAGGAACACAGGGCACAAGACCCGGGGCCCAAGGTTTTCAGAGCAACATGTTCAGGCTCTGAGTAATTTCATTTATCTTAATAAAATCTGCCCAGCTGGGGGCCTAACAGACTAGGCTCCTAGCTACCGTCCATTTTTACCAGGACGGGCCTAGCTACAACCCATCTATACCAGGAGGGCCCTACCTACGTCCCATCTTTACCAGGAGGGCCCTAGCTATGGTACCAGGAGGGCCCGCCTTAGCTACAGTCTATATATACCAGGAGGGCCTTAGCTACGGTCTGTCTTTACCAGGAGTGGTTTGGTTGATGACCCACCATAGAGGGAACCAGTGATCTAAAAGGCAAAGCAGAGCATTTGGATTCCTCACTCCTCACCATTGTTTCCCCAGCCTCCGATCCGAACCGGTTGACCCTCGGCAAGGCTATTGCAATACTTCTTGAGAGGAGTCTCCTTGGGAGCAGCCTCTCCGGTTGCATCCTCCTCGGAAGAAGCGTCTTCGGGAGGATCTTCCTCGGAAGGAGCCTTTTCAGGAGGAGTCTCCTTGGGAGGAAGCTTGATGGTGGCGAGTTTGGCAGATACTGCTTCGTTCAGTTTAATAAGCATTATATCATGTGTTTTAGTTTTATCGTAGAAATACTGCTGTGCGACATCAATGATCTGCTCTTTTTTTTTTTCAGATGCTTTGAAAAAATTTAAAATCCCTGTTTTCACTTGGCCGAAGAAGCCTTCTTGAACATCAAGGCTTACTTTCAATTTGCTGTAAAGGGAAGGAAATTGAGACTTGTTACAAAGGGATTAAATCTGATTATGATTACTAACAGGGTAACATATTTGTCATAAGTCAACCAAATGTGTGTGCCTACATATTGTACAGTTCTGATAGATGTAAAATGTAAAATAAAGATTTCAATGCAATTATACCTCCAAACTAGAAAATAAATAAAGAGATTTCCTACTGATTTCCGCAACGAGCAGAAGTGAGAACCCATCTGTTGTTGAGCAGGGAACCGCCACAGGGGGATTGCCCATCGTCCCAGCTCACCATCACATGGTATTTCCTCTCCGTCTTACATGAACTCCCGCCCAGAACTCTCTTCTCAACACTACTCCCTGCTGCTGCAACTGAACCAAATAATGTGTTATTCTTTCCAAACGCTCATTATCCAAATAGATAGAAATGAACACCAAAACAAACAGAACATTAAGTTGCTTGGCCTCTCTAAAAAGTAGGAATACATTTGTGTTTCTGTAAATGTGGTTAGGAAACGAAACCATACCTTCAAGCATCAGGAATAAAAGAAGACAGGTCTGCATCATAATGACAGCCAGCGTTCACCCGTTCTGGCAACTATCTGTCAGCCTGTCTGACAAATATTTATATCCCTCACCTGTGACGATCTGGATACCAATGTAGTTTATCTTGAAGCTTTAGTCAAATGATGGCACACATTTGACTAAACAAAGACCATAAGAGCAGAACCTGGTTGCATAGCAACGTTGACCAAATGCACTTATATTGCATATGCTGAATGTGCAATGTAATCTAATAATATCATTTATAATTATATTATAAATAGTATAATAAATGATATATCAACAATCATTTATTAATGATTAATTAAGACTATAAATGAAGAAACTGATGAAAGAATCAAATGTCTTGTTGCCTTACGGTAACACAGTCAAGCATTCAGTCACCCAAATATTCTTGCTGTGCAAAACAGAAAGAAAATACATTTTTTGTAAAAATATCTATATATTTCTTTTAAGTCTGCTGAATGCTAGTAATTGCTAGTAAGGTAGCCCAGATCACATGAGATAATGAAACAGTCTGTTCTAGCATATTCTGTTCTCAAAATATGAGCAATCTGATTTCAGTAGACCTATAGGGCTGCAGATACATACAATACTTACAAGAGCACATTTTGAACAATGCACCTAGTATGGCTTTATCTAATGCTGTCATTTACAATATATATTGTATTTATTTGAGAATGTATGAATTGTAAATGTATTTGTGAAAGACAGAGAAGTGTATTCTTGTGGCATTGTATTGCTTCATAAAAAAAAAAATTCTCTTGCAGAAGTCAGCTATAACTGTAGTTATAGCTGACTTCTGCATGATAAATATTTTTTTTGTGCAGTTGGTAGTGCCCATATCTTGAGGCTTCTATTAATATTTTACAAGTAGCAATTTCCCTATGAAAATCATTTGTATTTTATGTAGGCTTATCTTATTCTCCAAACAAATTCTCCAACTCCGGCAACGTTGAGCTTCAACTAAAACAGGCCTACTACTTGAAATAGGTTTTGTCGTTTTCACTGGCGATTGTGGTCAATTGGAAACATTTTCATGTTATAAATTGACAGTGAGAAAGTGGCGCCTTTCATAAAAAATATTGTATAGACAATGGTAACAAAAATGCTTTATTTGTCATTTTGAATTTCTCCTATAAAACCATAATCATTTTAAACAAATCGAAAATGTATCTATTTTTCCATAAATGATCTAAATAAATAAAACATTTAAACATTGGATCAAAATCATAAAAGACTCATGAGAAAGGTACACCCGTGGGTGCAAACAGCAACCAGTTCTGATGATGCCTAAACAATGGAGGACGTTTTGAACAAGGCATAACAGGGATCCTATTCCTTGAAGAAAAAAACCCACACGTTAAGCCCAAACTTTGACCCAATATTGACCCATAGACCAGCCAATAGTAGTAAAACAATATTGCCTCTTTGCGAAAACGAAAAACTAAACAAAAACGGGATAAGCATGTTGGAAATGGCTCAAAATATACATCTTTAAATGATTAATCTAAATTTCATCCCATTTCAGATACCATATTTCACATGGTTATATTAAGAAGGCAGTACAAAAGAGTTGCAAAAAAAAAAATCAAGCTTCAAGGATCATTAGCCTATTTAGAGCTGAACAGTAAAAAGTATTTCATTGCAAAGTTGATTTGAGAAGATACAATTATAGTGAGTGCATGTATCACGGCAGACATATTTGAGAGTATCATTTTAGGACCACTCAGACTACACTGTCCTGTATAAATACAAGGCAACCAGATATGTTTGAATGTTTGACATTAGTTTTGAGTTGTGTTTGGTTTTGAGTTGAGGCGACTGCAATGCATTTTATAACGGCCAACTGTTTGTCAGTTCATAACTCATGATCTAGTCTACATGTTCCCTCCACGAATTTGACATTGTTCCTGATTGTGTTTGTTCCAAAACATCTCCTTCATTAAAATTTCATGGCTAGTCAAAAGCCTACTTTGCCGATCCCACAGGTCTCTTGGGTTCAAAGGCGAATAAGCACGCCTGAGGGTTAAAACACCGGAATCCTCATCCCTTCTCCTCATCCCGAAAAAAAACCGACAACAAAAGCATGGGGGGAGAAAATGGAGCTTCTGCTGTCATCGCCGACATTAACGTTACATTGACCCGTGATCAGCACTGCTATCACAGAGTCTTTCCTCGCAGCCTGGGATATTTCTTAAGGCAGAAAAGCTGAGATGCCGCCATTAAATACAAGAAGGAGGACGGGGTTGGTGATTTAGCGCCTACTTGTGGAGGAGTTCCGTCATCAATTGTACGACGAGGTCTTTCACACGGAGTCACAGCTCCTCGTTTTGATACAGTGTCTTCCTGTTTCTCAATCAGAACACACAACTGAGCAAAGTATACTGAACAAGTCATTCGGTGTCAAGTGACTTCAAGCGTTAGAGGAGGAAATGTTCAACCAATAATAATGTGGAAACGTCTTCAAGATACTATAGATTTTAAGTCATCTAGAGTCCAACACTTTTCTGATCAGGCAGCTTTGTGAAAGTTGGAAATACAGCTTATAGAAGATTATGTGTGCTTTTTCATTTTAGCGGCATACTTAGACTTTGCCAACAGTGATCAGATGCACTCTAATGGTAACGCACTTACTGCCTGTCATTTTCCATTCAAAATTCCTCTTTCAGTGGATACCTAGAAACTGCAGACCTGGCCTACAGTAAGACATTCAGTATGGGTTCTCGGATGGATTCATTGGAAGATATGACCTTGACTTGAACTATGCTCGAGCCTAGGAGGAGTGTGTGGTCCATGGGAAAGTCTTTACATTTCCTGTCCAGCCCTGAAATACAAAGGAAAATACTGTTTATTAATGTCAGGAATTGTTACTTTTCTATTCCATACCGTTTCATTTTCCTTACAAAACATATATTTAGCTCGCTTGTTGGTATGGACAATTCATGAAAATACATAATCTAAAAGTCTTAAACCAAATGTTAGACAGGAAATGTCAGCTCCCATCATGATATACCAAATCAACAATGAAATTGCGCTAGGGAGAAGCATGCAAAAGGACAGGAAGCTGGGTGTTTCAAAATAAGCAAACATTTTAATGTTACTTTTCCCTAGCGCCACTGTGTACTTTAGGGCTAGAGGTCTGGCCACAAGATTACGAAATTGTTAATAAAAAATCTTTTATTTCTTGGGCCTTGTGAGTTTTTAATGTCTGAGCGGCAAGTCTGCGACCAAGCATGTTTAAAATTCCGATACTCTACGTACTTTACGACGTTCCGATTCTGTGTATAAAATACTCAATTTTTCCAAAAAATGGATGGAGGAGACTACAAAAATCTATTTTGACAGCCATTTTTTACACAATAAAGAAAATACTTGAAGG
>OMKX01056391.1:9455-20575 GCA_900302425.1 Brosme brosme
ATATATCTCTCGTCACATAATGGAAACGTTATTTTGCCATGTTTCGCATGAGAAACGCAGGCACTTCCAAACACAACAATGTCTCCCCATAACAGCAAATCATCATCTTTAACAATAATGACCAAAAAAACATTACTACCAAAATAATAACTGACATTCCTGTGCTTCCAAAATGCAGGCGCTCAATGAGATGTACAAGACCTTATGTACACATTTTTGCAGTACACGACTATTTCTTATTAAAATGGCCTGCATCGTACTTTTGTAAGCTGTTCAATGCGAAGTTACTCATTTAAAGTGGCAGTGTGTTGAATTGAGTGGCATCTAGTGGAACAAACTTGGAAATTAAATGAAACTCAGAAATGGAAAAAACTATGTTTTAGATTGTGTTTAATCTCATGAAAATTAGCATTGTTGTGTTTTCGATACCTTAGTTTGAGTTTATATCTACATGGGGAGAGGGTCCCCTTCCACTGAGTCCGCCATGTTGCACCACTCTGTTTCTATAGTAGCCCAGAACGGACAAAAGGTTCTAGAGAAAACACTTTGACACAAATTTGTTGTAGGAAGGAGTGGGGCGTGTTATACCCATGGCTACGACCCATTTGTGATTCTTTTTTTAGCACCGTCATTGTGAAAGTGTTATAATGAGCAATGTTTTATATGAAATGCGCCACACACCATGAAGTTACACTAGAACTGTCCTAGAAGCTTAGCTCTCTCTCTGGCGTGGACATCAACCACTGCACCGAAGGAGCTCCACATATCCACACACACCGTGTCTTATATACAAGTGTCCAAGAAACTTAACCCTCTCTCGGACGCGGACATCAACCACTGCACAGACTGTAGAATAGAGTAGTGAATGACAGTTCATGGTGCATTCCTTAATACTTCCATGTTTTGGAAAATCTTGTTTTTCAGTTAGGTTCCCTGTTTGATAACTAAAAGTATCTCTCTCACTCTTTCTGAGAAAGTTGGTATCCAAAACGAAACTGTAGCGATACAACTGCAGATAATCATGTTATCAAAAGCAGCCTATATTCACAGGAGGGGTGAGGGGGGATTTCAGTTGGTTGCAACCTCACCGCTAGTGGCCATCGCAATTTTACACACTGGACTTTTAACAATGTTCTTCCTCCATAAGTGTTGATACAATTTGCTGTCTTATCTTTACACATGCACAATGAATTCCATAACGTATCTCTTATATATGAATTAATTTATAACGAAAGGCTAAACTGCACACACAATTTATGAGCATGTTAACAATTGCAAATACTGAACACATGTAGTGCGAATAAGCTGGACATAGAGTGGCTTTGGAAATGCTATTTTTTGGTGATGTAGCTGGGTATAATGACGTAATAAACTATGTTTTAGCTATCCGATAATATCCTGGCATAGCCACTGAATTACTTTGTGCTACTTAATACTTTATACAGCAAAGCCAACGATAGTCCACTGATTGTCGGTTATATTCAGCATTTTGTTGCTACTTTTGCTTCTCAAAGAAGCCCTATATTGTCATTGCATATAAAGAATTAACTTATGTCAATAGACATACATATATTAGCTTGACTTCGGATTCAAACTGATTTGTTATCAGTTATTTGGATATTGTTAGCATCATAAGCCTTTGAGCCATCGATCAAATTGATCTGTTGGTCAGGTGTGCTTTTGACCATGAATATGTTTTTTATAACATTAATAATTTGATTATTGTAAATAATTAGATCATGGTCATAGTGTTATTAAATCTTTGACATGGCATGCAGTAATCTGATGTCCCCTATACTTGAGTTTGTGATATTTCTTTTTATAGTTATCTTTATATATTTGCAACCAGATCACTTATTAAACAGCAGCAATTTTACTTTGTGCTTTTACTTTATACTAAATGTTAAGTTTCTTAATAAATTGTAAGAAATGTCAATCATAATGTGCATTACACAGCCGAAATAGGTCATTTGACTCCATGGTGTAGTTCTGTCCGTCAGCCGCATGTGGCAGTGTAGAGCATAGCGGCGAGAGGACTGTCGAAAGAAGCTCTAAAATGAAGAGTGAATACTCTCCGGCACATGCGTACATTTGGAAAAGCAGGACATAGAAAATATCCTGCCTTTTTGCAGTCAAACGCATCTTCAAGATAATATTTTTAAGTCTTTTGCTAATGTTCAGTTTACCCGCATGGACTACTTCGGATGTCCTATTGTTTGGTGTTGAACTTTTTTTATAGATATCCTCCACTTGCTGTTCGGGGAATGAAGTAAGCAGAGCGCTTCATTCAGACAAAGACTACATGCCGTCAGTTTATAGTTACTTGCAGAAATGCCTCTGGTTCTCAAATGAAAGCTAGCATGCATTTCAGAGAAAATAATAACTGATGACAGGCCAACAATGCCTGCAGAGTGGATACAAAGCGCTGCACGCACACTCTGTCCCGCGGTCGCACATCGAATGCAAGTCATAGGAAATACGGCTTAAGACACTCTTTCTTAAAGTACCGGTACTAATATAATGTGGTATTGTACCATTTTAAATGGCAGGGTATTGTGATACGGATCCAGTATCGGTATACCGTGCAACACTACAACATTGAGTATTGGACACAAAAGCATAAGTAAGACCAAATATCAGGCAAACTGCCTGATATCTGATAGCCTGATAGCTTGGACACTGATGAGGTCTTTCTTCACTGAGAACAGTCAGCACACCAACTGTGACGGATGCCAGGGCATCACCTCTCTTTGTATCCTGTAAAGAAACACAAGTTCTTTAAAATAGCAAGTTAATTTTGCTACCCATTTGATTGGCTCTTCTAATGAAAACAATCATTTTTGATGTTAAAGTATTTGCTAGAGAGAAGAACTCTTAATAAGCATTCAAGCTGCATTGTAACACAGTAGCCAAATAACTATATATGGTATGAATAAACTAAAGCTATGGAAGCGTATACAACAAGGTCCGTCCGTTTTCGAAAAGTGACACTATCTTTTCACTCTAGACTCCTGCTCATGAGATTTGAAATCAATTAATGACTAAGGTTTAAGTGGTAACTTTCATCTGTAATTACAGGTTGTGCACATACCTTACCAGTAGAGGAATTGATTAAGTCATTGTGGAGGAATTGGAGCACAAAACACGTCACTATAAATGTACTATGTATGTACAGACCTCACACAGAGTCGTCGCCTTGAGGACAACGGAGCGCAGTGCAGTCACATCTGGTGTTTAATGATACAGAGACAGAAAATATCAGTTTTGGAAAGCAAATATGTTGGTCTGTATCATGAGCAAAGCTAACATTTTTGGACAGGCCTTTGAATTAGCGCATTAGCGTCATCAATTTGGATGACACTAGTGGCGTCTTTCCTCTATACTTTACGGACCCGGCTCGACTTGGTAAGACTGCGCGGCAGCCAAGTGCAGCTGGGATTTGCATTTCCATTACAACCGGTCCACTGCTTGACGGTGCCTCTTTAACTGATGACGCACTTACCTTGAGTCGATGACCCAACAAAACACACTTATTGTAGCCTATCAGTGTTATATTATAGCCGACTGTAAAATTGTATTAATTAATTCAAAATACATTTGATATATTTGGGTTGTTTGAGGCAGACGTAACACACAATGATATCCACGGTGATGAATTATGTTTGACGTTCAATATTTTAGATTAGTCTTGTTAACACATTGGACAATGTTTGACACACAATGTGGTTGATATAAGGTAAAAACTGCAATATTTTTCAGCGATCTGATAGTGTGAAATATTGTCCAATGTCCAGTCTTTAGACCAAGACTAGGGATGCACCGATATGGCGCTTTTTTCAAACTAATTTAATGGTGATTCAATTAGTTTGCATTTACATTGCCACGTAAATGCAAACTAATTTAATGGTGATTAAATTAGTTTGAATTTACATTGCCACTGGAGAGGGAGGGAGGTATCTCTTGGTCTAAAGTAGGATGAATGCAATTGTCTTTGTTCGATTACTGATGATATGAACAAAGTTCATATCAATCATAAGGATTAATAAATCCACGACAACAGGGCAATGTCGCCCGGAAGTGACGATTCTGTCGACCAATCAACGGAGGAGGGCGTGTGTAGCTCGAACTTGCGGCACCCTTCGGCACCCTTCAGGCGTTTCACTACCCCAACGGAGGAGTACTGGAAAATTTCTGGGGCCCCGGAAGGGGCCGGTTTGTTCATCATGTGATCAGTTGGTGATGAGCATGCGTACGACATCAAAACCAAGAAACAGGTAGACAGTCAACAGGAACAGATGGTCCGTCATCAGACTAATGGACTAACAGTGAGGCAGATCAGACAGTCAGAGAGACGGATCCACCGCTACTCATGCAGGGTAAGACCGAGACCAGGTGGACAGTATGGTTCTCCTTCTTCTGCTGCCAGCCCAGCTGGCTCACAGAGGGACTGAAGGAATGCTGACCTCATTGACGTTTGACAACAACACGGAACAATGTGACGGACCATCAGTAGTAATAAGTACCCACTTCCAAGAACTCTGCACAGCAAGACACGTTCCTCTAGGGAAGAACAAGTCTTACAACACACCCACACACACAAGCATGTCACCACACACACCCACAGACTGTAGTCTGCGCCGTGGGAGGGAGGCACTCCCCGAGCAGCTGTTAAGGACCACAAGATGCTCAGCTGCCCCTCCCTGACGAGGTCCTCACTCCCCTACCCTCCCCATGTGTTCCCAGCCAGAGAGCTAGCATCCCTATCTAAGTCATGCTCATGTAGCCTGATTACATAGCTGCTTGGCAGGCAGGCAGGCAGACACACACACACACACACACACACACACACACACATGCAATGTTTAAGATTAAGCCCCTCCTAGTTAGTAGGCGGGAGACTTTCCGAATTCAAAAAACTCAATAACAGCGTAGCCCGGCAGGCTGGGGGCATGAGTGGGAGGGGTTAGGGGTCTGGATAGTTCGATTCTTAAGATTCGTGAACAAAGACAGAGGTATGGGCTGGCCTTATAGAATTCACTATCGATGACAGATTGCAAATTTCACCACTGGCTAGTATATATGCAGTGTTTTGAAGGCCACTGGCTCGTATATATGCAGTGTTTTGAAAGCCACTGGCTAGTATATATGCAGTGTTTGAAGGCCACTGGCTAGGATATATGCAGTGTTTTGAAGGCCAGTGGCTAGTATATGTGCAGTGTTTTGAAAGCCACTGCATAGTATATATGCAGTGTTTTGAAGGCCACTGGCTAGTATATGTGCAGTGTTTTGGAGGCAAAATCTAGCGGATTATTAGCACCAAGAGACTAGTGGGCTATTAGCACCAAGAGACGAGCGGGCTATTAGCACCAAGAGAACATTGGCACAGAGCTGTTAACATTAGCACAGAGGAAAATAAGCAGAGGAGGGAGCAGACCAGCACCGATGAACCATGAAGAAGAAAACAATAAAGAGGTTGACCACCAAAGAATGAAGTGCTCCATTAATAACAGTGAAAGTAGTCGAGCCAAAAAGGTTAGACGGTCATGTACGATGAAGTGTCCCCGAGGCCTGCCTACCTCCTTGTTCCTCTGGCCTGCCAAGTAGATAGCACTGCTCTGGCAGGCGTCGTCCATGCACACAGGCAGCAGGTGGTCCTGGTGGCCGTCGCCGTCTGAGAGAGACAAGTAATACATTACATTTATTCACGCATTTGCATGTATTTGTATGTGAAAATAGACCAAGAAACAAACAGTTTCTTGTTTTTTTAAGCGCAGCACAGGCCGCAGATGAACAGGTTGAGAGCTATGACGGAGGAGTACGATATGAGCATTGTTCTGACAGGGCTTTTCGACACACTATAACACATGCTCCATTGACAAAACTCCTAATAACAAGCACTCACAGGGTATTAATATTGCTAACATTAACACATACAAAAGCGACACCTTTAAGCACTTCCTTGGCGGCGTTACACCACATGGTGAGAACGAGGACCACAAGAATGTGAGCAGACACTCTAGCAGAGCCAACTGTCGAACTGTATGGGTTGAAAGGAACTTCTACCAGGTACTCTAAAAAGGATCTGATACCAGAGTAAGTACCAGGTACTCTAAAAAGGATCTGATACCAGAGTAAGTACCAGGTACTCTATAAAGGATCTGATACCAGAGTAAGTACCAGGTACTCTATAAAGGATCTGATACCAGAGTAAGTACCAGGTACTCTATAAAAGGATCTGATACCAGAGTAAGTACCAGGTACTCTATAAAAGGATCTGATACCAGAGTAATTACCAGGTACTCTTAAAAGGATCAGAGTAAGTACCAGGTTTCTGTCTAGAAAACAGGAAAGACTCTTGTCTTTCCTGTTCAAAAAACCGATCAGTATTTGACAATGGTAACCGATCAACGAACGCTTAAGCGATCAACTACCGCAACACTGCAGCAGTGGCTGCATGACGCCGAGGCGAGAGCCGGGAAGGCTTGACTCGACGAAGCCCCCCGAAGCCCCCCAGTATCAGCTGACGTTTAAGTGATTTGGACATCTCACAAGGTTAGCATTCACACACCGTCACACCGCAGCAGACCTCAGTGAGGCTGGGGCACAGCCTCCCTGCCTTCCTCCACACCCGCGCGGTAGTTTAGTAGATATATCTGCTCATTTGCATCCCATATGAAGAGACGCATATTTATAAGTGATATCAGAAAACGGAAGCTCCTAGGATTCAATAAAAGCATTTTATTTAAGTACTGTTTAAATAGGGAGGATATCTCTCAGGCCGAGAAATCGCTTGATTGAGATTCGCCATCTCTTCGTCTCGCTCTACATAAAGAGACAGAGAAAGAAAGAGAGAGGCAGAGATAGATAGAGAGAGAAGGACACAAAGGAGATAGACAGAGCGAGAGACAGAGAGAGAGCGAGAGAGACAGAAGCCATGTTTCCGTCAACGTATTCCTAGGCGCAGTTTGAAGTACTTCAAAAGTTATCTTGAAATTCGCATGAAAATAAAAGGGAAACGTGGCTTGAGAGAGAAAGAGAGAAAAAGACAGAGAGAGAAAGGGAAAGGGAGAGAGAAAAATAGAGCAAAAGAGAGCTACACAGAATAGTGGTTGGTGGTGGAGTAAATCCTAGAGGAAGATATTTTGATTCCATCTGTACTGGCAAGGCTAGCCCTCTTGCTCATTTTGAAAAGCCCCCAATTTACACTGACTACACTCTGGGTACGAGTGAAGCCATTACTGCTCATTAAGGGGAGGGATACAGGCAGAGAGGGGGGAGACGGGGAGGAGGAGGGAGAGGGAGAGAGACAGATGGGACAAGATGGAGGAAGAGCGAGATATTCGGAGAGAGAACAGAGAGAACAGTCAGAATGAACGAGAGAGAAAATGGATGGAGGGAGAGATAGTCAGAGCTAGAGCGAGAGAGAGCGAGAGAGAGCGAGAGAGAGCGAGGAGAGCGATCAAGGCTACTAGGTAGTGCGAGAAGGAGGCTGACCGAGCTTTAGATGGAGGAGGTGGAGAGGGAGTACGTAACAGACCATAATGAGATGAGGGGGGACAGAGTGGATGGCAGGGAGAGTGAAGAGTGGGAGAGAAAAACAGCCTCTGTTACCAGTGTAGCACACTGGATGTGTCGCACACACAAACACACACGCGCATGTATCTAAATGTTACATTTCCTTCACTCTATCATTCTCTCTCACACACACACACACACACACACACACACACACACACACACATACACACACAGCTAAGCCAAGGGCAACAAGAGCATTTCTTGAACTCTTAAGTTAGAGAACCCTGAAACGCTAACATACAATTTGAACAATTTTCCATGGCAGCATTGCTAGAACCAAAACAACTCCCAACATTCTCTCTGTGGATTTTTTTTAGCAGAATTCATTGTTCACATACTCTCTCACTCTACCTCTTTACCCTCTCCATGTTGTTTCCCTGTCCCTCATGTGCTATTATCCACATTGTGGCTCCAGAGCTTGCTGACAGGTCTGATGTACTACCGTCCCGATGACCCCATCGACTACCTGGAGGGCTGCCTGAGGAAGGTGCGGGAGCTGGGGGGGTCCGAGAAGGTGCGATGGGACACCTTTGTAGGCCAGGAGAAGAAGTCTTTGCCCCCCCTCAACGGAGGCCAGTCCCGGCGGTCCCTCTTCAGAAACGGTGAGCAACGGCAGTTTAGGATTTTGAAGGCCCACCGCCACCCACATTTGCGGTGTATGTGTTTGTCATTGTTCGTGAGACATCAACTAAGACAGTTGGTCTAACAGATTTAGCTCAAAAGTGCCATAGGTACGATTACAATTTGGGGCTATTATTTGAGTGTAATTTGTTAGAAACACACCCGCCAGCTATCAGTGAGTGAAATACGCTGTGAAATATCTGTTAAGGGGTTGACTGCGCCTGCCTCTGTATGAGCCAGTTGAGATTTTAGACCGTAGCCAGCAAATTTCTGGGCATCTCTTACCTGATTGGTACCCAGAATCTTATCTAATCAAATCTAACCTACAGCAGCTTTAAATCTATGTAGAAATTCAGCAACAGAAGGTACGCTACATGTATACAATGTAATGTTGGAAATGATGCAGTGCAACAGTTATTTCCATGTTATGCTAATAGTGAAATCAAAGGGCATCGTTGTTCAGTGTTCAGTGGGACAACAGGGAGGAAGTGACCGGTACATGCAAGGCGCTGCAGTAAGCGCATGGTACATAAATGGTACATTTGCAATGCAAAGCGCAGCCTCATCGGCCGTGACTCAACCATGTTGATACACTATCTGCAATTTGTTTATCCTGCGTTTGACCATGGGGCAGAATGATTAAATGACGCCCTAATGGATCATTAGGGGAACGTCTGCGTAAACAGCCATTTGCATAGGATGGCATAAACAATAATAGGTGAAGAGTGGAGCAGAAGCGTGATGTCACCCATAGAAAAACAAACAGATAAATAAATAAGAAGGGAGATTACATTTACTGTCAGTGTTCTTTTTGGGGGACATGTCAGAGGTGTAGCCTGGTGAGGTGCAGATGGGATATAGCTGTCTGTAAAGACGACTAATATTAATAATCCTCAGCATTTGTGATGAGGATGCACATGAACACTGCCAGCTGTAGTGTTCAGCTACAGGCTATCGAGGCTTAATCAGGGATAGAGATTTCACTGCCTATGTGTCCCACATTTCTTCCTCTTGGCTGGCATGGGAAGTTCAAATGTGTTGTATTGTGTGTGCATTTCTCCCCATTTAATGATTATACTCTCCAGTACAGTGCAGTTCACATCTCTGCAAAATCAGCACACTGCAAAATGATGGATTAAGCTAAAAGTATCTGTGTTTTTGAATGTAAATCTTTGCTGAAATCACAGAGACTGAGAGTATTTCAGTTTTCTTTTCGACCTGCATGTATGTATTGTGTTTTCTCTAATAACTGTAAACTCAATATTGCAGCCGCAATGCAAAACTGTATTGAGCTGTATAATGGAAAGGGACACTATCGATTCAGATCAACAAAATAAGGGTGTTTAATTATTTATTTGTGTCTCTAAGTGTGAATTTTGGGACACTACTGAAGAAACAAGAATAGAGTCATACTGTGAGGACGTTTTGAACCATTTCACACATCTGTTGTTTACTTCCTCTTGATAACTAAAACAATCAATATATATTCAGAAGCCATTAAGTGATTTTCTACTTGTCATTTCCATTTTATTTTATTATGTTGTACACCATCATCTGGTGGCCATATATTTGTTGACAATCGCCTCCAGATGGACGCAAGTCTTTTTGAGGCATGTAGGAAGAGATGGGCACATTCAGCTAATGAGGTGAATGTGTTGCTCTTTTTTCCACTGCCATGAATCTCTTATTGTGGTCAGCACTCTAGTCTCTAGAGATGCGTGAACCACATAGACAGGACAATAACATATTGTTTTGACCCAAATAATTAGATGCAAAACGGTAACCCCATCTCTTTGGGTCTCGTGAACTTGTCAACACGTTGAGGTGCATTTCTTCCTCACATACGCATCTGTGTAAATGCTGCATGGAGTGCTTCTACTATTCATGCTGTAACAAACAGTAATAGGAAACTATGGCTGCTGGAAACATCCCCTCAAGGATGATGAAATACTCAAGGCCAAATTCATGATTCTTTTATGATTTCTGTGTGAGGTAATATATGGCTTCATTCATCCCCCTTGAATCTTACTCATGAATAATTCCTGCACTCTGTTGACGCATTTGAATATACTTACTATATGGATAATCATGACGACAGTTCTTCAGGAAAAAACACTAGGGCTGTTTTATTCATAAATTCATAGTGCCATATAGACACTATCCCTTATTATTTACAATGTAAATAATTGGTTAAGGCTGTAACCAATTTGCCTCAGAAAGGGAAAATGTACAACTTTATAAATCTTTAAAGTTTCCAAATGAAAGATAACGAGGAGCACAAATGTGTAGAGATATATTTTTCATATCACCCCCTTGCCAAATATTAACAATCCACCCCTTCAGGCATCCTATCCCACACAAATTTGATTCTGGGTGTTTGGAAAAAACGCCTCAAACCATATTTTCCCCACAAAACACATCTTCGTTGGAAGTAACAAAGTGGATTAGTCCTTCTTCCTCTCCATGTTTATTTATGTGCATCCGTAAAGTCCTTTATATGTTTGTCTACATGTATAAGAAAGTCCTAAAACCTTGTTTTCCACACAACACATCTCCTCAATGCTGAGAAGTCAGAAGGGATCAACAAGTGGATTCGTCTTTGTTCCTCTCTCTGTGTATTTATGTGCATCCATCAGGTCCTTTATATGTATGTCTACATAAGAAAGGCCATGCTAAAACCCTATTTTCCACACAACGCAATGCTTCTCAACGCTTAGAAGCCAGACGGGATCAACAAGTGGTTTAGTTCTTCATCTCTCGGTGTATTTATGTGCATATATTACGTCCTTTATATGTGTGTCTACTATAAGAAAGGTTAATGCTAACACAGGGTTTTAGCATGGCCTGGCTTCTAAACGTCTTCTCAACACTTAGAAGTCAGAAAGGACCAACAAGTGGTCCCGGGCTTCCTCGCTCTGCGG
>OMKX01056392.1:0-12321 GCA_900302425.1 Brosme brosme
CGTCCTCCGTGCCGGGCAACAGCAACTCCTTCATCATGCCTGCCAAGGCAGAGTGAGTGTTGACCCGGGCTGTGTCGAGTCAAACGAATGGTTCTGTTCATCAGCACCACCACCATTGTTTGATTTCACAGCGTTTTATTAACATGGAATAGAAATGCCTCCTCCCTCGCTGAACTTTTTCACCTTTTAGTTGGTGATGGAGGAGGGGGAGAGGACAGTATTAGTGAAGGGCATTTTACAAATGGTAGTGGTGACTTGTCGTCTTCAAAATGTCACCACCCAAGTTTTTTCGCCCGCCAGTTCTTGGATAAATATGTTTCTACAGAAGTGGGTTTTTTTTGTCTGGATTTTTCAAAGGCTGAATAAATTGGTTAATGTTTCTAACTTTCTTTGTTATTGGTTTGTAAAGAAGAGAGCCGGCAGTGATGTATTGCTTTATTCATAATTTGCACTTTTTTTGTTTGCAGTTCAGTTATGGAGTGATGTGGAAAATGCATTGTGTTTTTCTTATTCCATAGATTTAAGGTAGCGCCCGAGCGTCTGGAAAGGTCCCCGTCGTGGAGCAACAGCCCCACCTCCACCAACACCATGCGGCAGGCCATGATCTCCAGCCAGGCGGGCCAGAGAGAGTACCTCATCAAACACTGCCTGAGCAAGAAGGAGAAGGAGTACGTGGACATCAAGAACTACAGGTGAGCAGAACAAGAGGGACAGTGTGTGTTTCTATGCTCTTCTGCAATGACAAAAAAAGAATTGTACTAGTTCAATTTAAGTAGTTATATTTATAAAAGGATAGCCTAGTAATTATGTTGTTTGACCCGAAAGGTTTTGGGTTCGAACCCCGATGTCTGCAGTCTACCTGTAGGCATCCCAGAGCGAGATGCCCTGACCCCTACCTGCTTTGGTAGGGGTAGCCATCGTCAAAAGGCTACATTTAAAATGGTCCTGATTCACATTGTGAATGTTTTCGTTCATTACCGCGGTCGTCATGGATCCTAACTGGTGGGACTTGTTCCCCCAGGTTCTTCACCGGGACGTGGAATGTGAACGGCCAGTCTCCAGACAGCAGCCTAGAAAACTGGCTCTGCTGCGATCCAGAACCCCCAGATGTCTACGCTCTGGGGTCAGTGACGTGGTTTCAGCTAAGAACCAGCACCTTGAATACTGTTATTTGACTGCTGTTTTATTTTCATTTTTATTAACTTTGCATGCATAATTAAAAAACAAAGACTTTGTCCACAACTTGTTTGTCATAGTTTTCGGCACCTTTTTGTAATGTTTGCACTAAAATGAAAACATCTCACTTATCTAATAAAAAATGTTTTAGATACTAAAGCCCACTCCCTGCACAGGGCTGACACTGTTGTTTACTGTTCTTTGTGTGTTTTAGTTTCCAGGAGCTTGATCTGAGCACTGAGGCTTTCTTCTACCTGGACTCGTCCAAGGAGCACCTCTGGGCAGAGGCTGTGGAGAGGCACCTTCATCCTGACGCCAAGTATGAACGGGTGAGTTGGAGGCCAGAGTTGACCACCTAAACCATGTCTACGATTGACATCGGAGGGGCGTGGGTGCACTGATCTCAAATAGTCTGGTCTTTGTTTAAACGTGTGCTCAGTTGATGAATCCAGATGATTTTTGTTGGGCTTCTATAATAAAAAGACAACAAAGTGGAGAAAATTACATGATTTTGTTTATTAAAATAAAGTTGATCACAGTTTGTACAAATAAATGTTCCAAGTTACTACAGAACTTAAGTTACTCAGATTCTGGTATTATGGCTGGGTGATGTGTTTTCCTGTTTAGTATGTGGGCCGTGAAACACAGAACTTATCCTTGTTTCTGTGTGCCTTCAGGTCCGGATTGTGCGGCTCGTGGGGATGATGCTGGTAGTCTTCGTCAACAAGCTGCACAAGAATCAAATTAAGGACATAGCGGCAGAGCATGTCGGGACAGGCATCATGGGGAAAATGGTAGCGTCCACTTTTACCCCATCGAGACTGTGTCGCATTACTGGAATTGAAATGTCTCTCTGGGTTTTATAAATGGTATTGGTAGTAGGGCTCTCCGCAATATCGCAATACTGCTTTGTTGCCAAGGCAACCGCAGGGGATGGCAAACAACTCAACATCCCAAAAATCCTGCTATATCCACATTTGACTTTTTGTTAATTTTTCTTCATTCAACTACTGTTTTTCCACGTCAAAGTTTGTATATTTAATGTAGAATAACATAGACCCCCAGTGTAATTTGAAACGCAGAGGCCCCAAGCACCAAGACACAACGAGACGGTTGAAAACACTTAGTGTTGAGTGCTTTATAAGGAACAGAGCTGCACATTGGCCTATCTAATATTGGTACCTTTTATTAGGACAGCAAATGCCATGCATCATCTAACTAAGGGTCAACACAGGCATATTAATGTGTAAAACTGTAGATTTTAAATGGTATCTCCAAGATAAAGATGTAAAAAAAGGGAAGCAGGCAAACCAGCCATTATGGTTTAAATAATGAAAGTATTTAGCAGCTGTTTCTGTGTTTAATCAAGGGCAAACTATATAAAAATAGAAAAGCAGCCAACCAGTCAAGAATCAAGAAAAGTGTCCTGTGTCTTTTCGCTTCATGTGCTCACGCATAGCCCTTGTCCTGCCGTGCAATTACTTGAAACCTTGCACAATGAACAAACCACTTTTTTAGGTTTAGAATGTTTTAAGTACTCTCGTACTTGCGAAGCCGTGTGACTTTGGAAACTTTCTCGCTGAAGTTCTGCCGTGAACAAGTCTGGCTCAGGCCAACGAGTAGAGCCACGTAGATAACTGACGTTGTTGACATGGTTGTTATGCTATTGAACCTTTCTATATAATTTTGTTTGTTATAACTAATTAAACTATTTTAGAAATGGAAAAGATAAATTCATGGGAAAGAAGATTAGTAGATTTAACATATTGACTATTTTTCTGCGTTGATGTAATTATATATTGACTGTTTTTCTGCGTTGATGTAATTATATATTGACTATTTTTCTGCGTTGATGTAATTGCTTATGTGGACTGATCCCGGCAGCCCTAGAACAGTAAACAGTAACAAGCCTAATATCATTTTTTTATGGAATCTTATTTAAAGGGCTGGGGCTAAAAACACATGTGCATATCAAATTCATGCCTTGAGCCCAGCCTACATTACTCCAGGGGAAAGTGATTAACTGCGACAGCCCTAATTGGTAGCTTACATTCTGAATGTCTCTTTCTCTCTCTGTCCCTGTCTCTGTCTCTCAGGGGAACAAAGGAGGTGTGGCAGTGAGGTTTGTGTTCCACAACACCAGCTTCTGCTTCGTCAACTCTCACCTCGCAGCGCACGTGGAGGACTTTGAGCGCCGTAACCAGGACTACAAGGACATCTGTGCCCGCATGACTTTCCACCTGCTGGATTACCCGCCGCTCAGCATCGCCAAGCATGAGTGAGTCCAGACCCTTTCCCTGGGCTGATTTTGATGTACAAATGAATACATTTTTTTGTTCTTTCCTTTTTACCTGGTGTTTTAAGTAAGGCCGTAGTCCACAGTTGGTGTCTGCTGTCAATTGTTCCGTGAGAAAAGATCCAAATGATGCTTGTTATTAACCAAACCAAGGTAGGAAGGAAGCATAATTATAAATCAAGACAAAGCTCAGAAATGCTTTTCTACTTGCCTTCACATGTGACCTTTTATACTCATTGTGCACATCTGGAAAAATATATAACAATCGGTATAAAATGATTTGGTTTATTTTCCTATGCTGATATACGACATTTTATTATTATATTCCAATTGTGGGGATATTATTGAGAGAGATAGTCCTGAATGAGCGTCGTAAGAAAGGCTGTGTATGTCTCCTTCACAGTGTGGTCATCTGGCTGGGGGACTTGAACTACCGACTCTCTCTTAGCGACGCCGCCGAGGTCAAGCAGCTCATCGTTCGCAATGAGCTGAAGAAGCTTCAGGAACACGATCAGGTGACCCTTGACCCTAAGTCTCTCAATGCTCGTTGCCAGGGAGGGGTGTCAGTTGGGCCTCATCGTAAAAGACACGCACGCACGCGCACACACACTCACAATGTGACGGGAATACTACTTATCTTGTGTAAACAACATATAAAAACAAAGCAGAACAGGTTAGGCGGGAGATGGGGACAACGGAGGGTAGGTTCCAACGCAGTAGATACAGAAAGGGGAAGCGCTTTTCTTTACTTTGGCCCTCATGAACAAGCGGTTTATAGTCGCTGCTGTTATTTACTGAACTTCAGGTTCCTTCCCTTTTCCTTGTAGTCTTTTTTGGTCTATTTTGTCTATATTAAGAAATTCCCCTCTGCTGTTGCACTAACTGACCCCTTCTGGAAACCATGTTCCGGTACAGCTCAACTTCCAGAGGCAGAACAACAGGGCCTTCACAGATTTCATGGAGGGAGAGATTAACTTTGTCCCCACCTACAAGTACGATGCCAAAACGGATCAATGGGACTCCAGGTAAAAAATCACCCTGTGTCCTCCCGGTTACGATATGCTTGCATCGATTCTATATTTGTCTGGTTGCATGTAAGAGCAAAGCATTTTGGAAGTGGGGTTGGGTGCGTTGAAAAAGAACGTTGAGTATCAAGCATCATTGAGAGTCTGTTATATGAAATCTTGGCCTTGGGAAGATGCAAACCTAACCACACAAACACTGGATAACCCAGCACCTTAGCCACAATAATGTATAGAACAGAGAAGGAAAACGCTAACAATGATTGGAAGAGTCACAATCTACCAGGTTGAGGATGAGTGTGGTAAACTGCCGTAAATGACCCCATCATAGCACGCGCATGTGTAGTAAGGTCCTGAGCTGGGTGCCTTGTTGTGTCTCTGCAGTGGGAAGTGCCGTGTGCCTGCCTGGTGTGACCGCATCCTGTGGAGGGGCAATGGAGTCAAGCAGCTCGACTACCGCAGCCACATGAAGCTGAAGACCAGTGACCACAAGCCTGTCAGCGCACTCTTCAGCATAGGGGTAAGATAGCGTTGGCAACAAACTCATCTTCTCTGACCTTCTTTCCGTCCAAAAGTGACAATTTACATAAAGCTGTTCAGCAGGTTTGCTTGTGTCCAAATCCACTTCCAAATGAATCGCTAATATAAACGGTTAATATGGTTTCACCTTGTTCTATTTTAACCCCCCTCCCTGCCGCAGCCCTGTCTCTGACCCCCACTATTAGCTGATCAAACAGTTAATATGATGATACCTTTGCCCTGCCCTCATCCCCCTCCCTGCCAGACCCCTGTCTCTGACCCCCATTACTCTTGAGGAGTTGATCAAACAATTAATGTGGATTTACCTTCATACTGTTCTCATCCTCCTCCCTGCCAGACCTGTCTCTAACCTCCTATTGTTCTTAAAGGAATTGATCAATAGAGCAACTGATATGAGCATCAAATGGCCTTCTTTTGTCTTACCGATCCCCATTGGCACCCAAACCAACAGGTTTGGGTGCCAATCATATCCAGGTATCACACCCGGCCAACTGTTCAACCTAGAAAGGGTGTCGGCTGTTTATGATTGGCCTTTTCGGTGTAACGTTAACCCAATAAGGAACAGGGGGTTACGCCTTTTTGTATGATTAACTTAGAAAACAAGTAATTTACATTTACATTTACATTTAGGGCATTTAGCAGACGCTTTTATCCAAAGCGACTTACAATAAGTACATTTGTCATAAGAAGTGCAACAATATATCGCTGTCGGTACAGTAAGGATGTTCATAGAACCAAGTGCAGTACAACAATCGATAGTAGTAATGATTGGAAGGTATCCGATAGCCCCGCCCTTAGCATGTGTTTGGATGAACTGGTTGTTGGGGTACCCTGCAGTAGCCCACGAATAAAAGATTGAACATTGCTTCTTCTTGGCTCTATGGCCTATTTGGGACAAAGGACTTGGAAACAGCACCCTGATTTGAATGAGCAAACTTCTTCATTTGGCGAGCCAGCCAGGGGTTAACTTCGTCCCCTTGAATACATTTACATTTGGATTGTAGTTGTATTCATATTGTGTAGGTTGGTATATTAGCAGTAGCCTGTGTCACGCTGCCTCTAACCATCAACAACATGTCTCCGTCTGACCTGCGTGTGTGACTTGTGTCCGACAGGTGAAGGTGGTGAATGCGCCGCGCTACAAGAAAGCCTTTGAGGAGATCGTTCGCAAGATGGACAGAATGGAGAATGACTTCCTCCCTTCGCTCTCTCTCTCCTTGACCGATGTAAGAAGAATGCAGAACACACATCTCATCTCATTATCTCATGTCCTCCAGAGATATTTAACATCAGTTTTACCAACACTGTTAAGGATGTGAGTCATTCTTCAGTCTTATCTCTGTGAACCGCTGTCTCTCTAACAAGGTCTCTCTCTCTCTCCACATCCTCTTGTTTCCTCTCTTCCTCTTATTAGTTTAAATTTGAGAATGTGAAGTTCCGGCGGCTTCAGAGGGAGCGTTTCGTGATCACCAACGACGGCCAGGTCCCCTGTCACTTCGCCTTCATCCCCAAACTCAACGACACGCAGTACTGCAAGAACTGGCTGCGGGCTGAGCCCAGCGACGGCTTCCTGGAGCCCAGTGAGTCTGCTCAGATGTTCATCTTATCCGCCTGTCAGAAGCATATCCCTTCCCGTAGCCTTTGTTTTGTCCTCATCTTGCTCGCATGCTCTGCTGCGTTTGTAGACATATGTGAGGTATAAAAGTATAAATAATGTGTTAACATTAACATTATGTCAATCTCATTGTGCACAATTGCTGAGTTTTTTATCTTTTATCTTCATCATTATCTACTGATTTTAAATCCTAATGTTCTACACACGATAATAACCAAGGCTTAACTCTGAAAGAAACAAAAAAGCAAAAGGCTAACTCAGAGCCGCTGTTTCCTGGCGCTTTGTATTATCATCATCACATTCCCCTTCAAAGCAACAATCCCACAATGCCCAATGCTCTACAGGTGAGAATCTGGAGATCTACCTGGAGGTGTACGTCAGCAAGGACTCGGTCACGCTGCTCAACTCCGGCGGGGACTCCATCGACGACATCCTGGTGCTCCACCTGGACCGCGGCAAGGACTTCTTCATCACCATCTCCGGGAACTACCTGCCCAGCTGCTTCGGCACCTCGCTGGACTCCCTGTGCCGCATGAAGAAGCCCATCCGGGAGATCCCCATCACCAAGCTCATCGACCTGGTGAGGGCGCCAGAGAGCGAGAGCGGCCGTGTCGGAGCATTATGACAATTGGTGTAACGTTAAGCGGTTTTGACAAAACGCTCTCGACCAAATAACAGCACTGTTGCTTTTACAGTGAATGAAGTGGGAGGGCGTTTTGGGTTTCAAAATAGCGGGTGTAACGGCGAGCTCTGGTTGCTCCCCTGCGATCGGATGGCTCCTCTTGGCGAGCACGTACCCAGGTTGCTAGCTGATACCCGAGCAGTGGGGCCTTTACTCTCCCGTGTGGCGATCTCGCTCACACTGGGACTATATTTAGAAAGCGTGAGTGGAAATAAACATGCGCATTCCTTACATGCTGAGAAGGGTAAGAGGAACGAGGAAGTAGTAGCACATGTGTATGTAGGAACATGCAACGGGGAGAAGTCTCGCAGTTAGTTTCCTGTGGAAATGAACAGATCCCATCTTTACAGCTCTGTCGTCTGTTCCGTTGTACTTGTTTAATTTTCTATCTATGACTTGGCTCGGGGCTATACTTCTATACTACGTTTGTCAACCATTTCTACCAATCGTTCATCCTGCTGGATGGGTGTATTTGCGGAAATGATTGCTGTTCCAATTTGCATGCTGCACTCCTTTCATACCGATTACTTCTGATTTTCTATTGTTGTTTTTTTATACTATCTGATCTTGGGTGCTTTTGTTCCTCTATCCTCTTAATTCCATTCTCCGTCGCCTCCGTCCTTCTTTCCCACCTCTCCCCTGACGGTGCGGTGATCAGGGAGAAGACACCTTCACTGAGAAGGTAACCTAATCTAGTGGTCAGCCGGACCAAGACCGCCGTTGTTTGATGGACTTCATGGATTTCTGTTAGATGAGCCACTGATTTTGAACTGTATTGGCTTATTTCAAATATGAATGCAGAATTATTATAATATTGTAAAGGATATATATTCGTTTTGGGGTTTTTTGAAAACTGCTTTCAACGTCAATTTGACATATTGGCATAGATGCAATTTGAAAACTGCTTTCCACGTCAATTTTACATATTGATTGTTCTAGCTTGCGTGACTGAGTGCATATTAAGTGCATCTGATAGTGTTATACGTACACCGCACCATAGCAAATGTGTGTATGTGTGGTGTACAAAAGAAAGCTTCGCAAAAGTGCCACAGCGAACAAAGTACCAATCAGTGTCCCATCAAATCGGATCTGGTCCTTTTACCACATTGTACAACCTGTCCAGTTAAAATCACACATCCACACACGCATGCATCAACTTTCCTTTCACAGCAGGCTTCTCTCTCTGGCCCTCCTAACGGCCCTCCTAACACACATGATAAGAGCTCATTAGCCCTAGACCAGGGTCAGCGAAGCTTGAACGTCCAGCATGAATCCACGGCTAATCTTGCTTGTCTTTTGCCACACATGCACATTTTGCAATTTCCCACAGTGTGTGCCATCTCGAGCAGAACAGCACTTTCCTCATTATTGCTTTTATATAATCTACTGGTTGTGCAGGATGTCACTGTCCAATCCAGTTTCCTCCAGCTTCCTCTGTAGGAAAATGCAGCCCTACTGCCAGTAGTTCTTTTTAGTTCTCTTTAGTTCCCAAGTAGCCCTCAAGTGTTCAAGGCTTTCTTTTTTTAATGTCCTCAATCTGGAGATAGTCGCCCACCCAAAGCGTTTCGGAAACTCATTCTCATGGATCAAATTTGCCCCAAGAAGTTACCGGATCATAGATTGATCTGTACAATCTCCTCAGCTATCCCTGCAGTTTGAATCTATATGTATATTTGTATAATACATTGAGGACCCATTAACATCATAGCTTAAGGCACATGTAGGCTATTTCCTTTGTGGTTCTAGTAACTGTCTCTGCCTCCCCATGAGTGTCTTATCGTTGTTGTGTCGTGTCCCACCAGGAGCAGTCCAAGGTGAACTTCCTGCTGGTTGAGGGTGCTGGGAACGAGGAGAAGCCTCTGAAGATCCCCAAGGAGGTGTGGCTCCTGGTCAACCGCCTCTTCACCCAGTCCTGTCAACAGGTAACACTATGGACCAAACCATGTGCTCTTATCCGAAGGAAGGCGTCCTGGCTGCTACAGTGGCTGGACAGTGGACACTAGGCCGCATTTAACTTATTACTTTCACATTCATTTTGTTCTGTCTTCAGGTTATGAATGGCTCGGCTTAAACCAAATATGTCCTCCGAGGACGAAACACAGCTTGCGCTCGTAAGGATAATTATGGGTTTGCCCCAGAGCACAGGCAGTAAGACAACTAAAGTGAAGATAAGTCCACTAACCGTGCTCTGGTACATAGATAGAGCAGACCCACCATTAGTGTTATGAGTGACGCCTGTGTTTGTCCTAAGATGACGCCTCCGTGGAAGGAGTCTATTTCATAGATATGAATAGAGGATGGGTTAAATGTGGCCTGTGTCAGCACAGAGAAGGTCCTTTCATAGGCATAGTCATGGTCTGATTGTGAAAATGCGCATTGTTGCTGGAGTATGTTGTTTTGTTGGCTGTGTCGCATCTGTTGTTCCCTGTTGTTACAAGGAAACAACAGATTCTTGGGCCAACAAATGGTCTCCATGGCACCGCAGCCCAGATGGTGTACAGTGTACAGATCCTATAGCTACCACCCCAGCCACTATCCTATGTCAGATCCTAGGTTCCCAACCTATGGGCCACTGCCCCCTAGTGGTCAACCAGGATACTGTATATGATAGGATATTGTATTTTTCTGATAATATGCGTAATTATTGTAATATCCATAGGTGTAAAATGAACCATGGTTTGGCTTATTTTGATAATTGGCTTGTGGTTGGCTGCAGTTATACCGTAATTTAGGTCACCGTTGAGATAAAGTGTGCCTCGAGTCTAAACATGTTGGCGCCCCTACCCTCCTCTATATTCTGCCTCATTCTCCTTCTCTGTGATCTGTACAGGAGGACCTCTTTCAGACCCCCGGTCTGCAGGAGGAGCTGCAGAACATCATCGACTGTCTGGACACCAGCATCCCCGACGCCATTCGTATCCTTGCTCAACTTTACAGGCTGCGTGGCACTAAAACGCTCCACCTCCATACAGATGTGGCAATCTGCATTCTGGCTTTCTCTGCATTATTTCTATGCCATATCATACCATTGAATCTATTATCAATAATGCTACGGGTGTGACTTCAACGTGAGGAATTATATTTAAAGCTAAATACATGCATTGCTAGAGAGTTAATTACTACACTTTCTGGATAAGCATACACATACACACACATACACACACACAGTCATATACACCTCCATCCACACACACACACTTGATGTCCTTGACTGCGCGTGTAGCCGGCTGTAACCACTCGGTGGCGGAGGCGCTGCTGATCTTCCTGGAGGCCCTGCCGGAGCCCGTGGTGTGCTACGAGCTGTACCAGCGCTGCCTGGAGGGCTCCCATGACAGCCGGCTCTGCAAACAGGTACCCAGCCTTCCTCACTCCCTCCCTCATCGCTTAACGCCTACGTGTCTAATGTCGCTTATGTTATGTATTGTGTCATATTCCTATTATAAAACAAGCCTCATGTCTTTCTCCGAAGTGTTTCAGCATTAGATTTGGAATTATCCAACAGAGGATTATGTAATGCAAAGGGAGGATTGTCTCATGTAACCAATGGACGTTACTTGGTGTTCTACACATGAATCAACAATAAAGTAGGGTAACTTGTTATAGACAAAGTTTCATGTTAAAGTAAAAAATGAATATTAATATCGAGGCTTAATCAGAAAAACATAAAACTAGAAATAGGAAACCCACTGAGAAAACCAAATATTATTATTATTTTTTTTTATGAAAACACATTAATGCTTGTGTCCCCTTCCTCTTTGATTGGCAGCTGGTGTCGCAGCTGCCCCGCGCTCACCGCAATGTGTTCCGCTACCTGATGGCCTTCCTCAGAGAGCTGCTGAAGCATTCCCATGCTAACAACCTGACGGCCAGCCTTATCGGTCAGTCCTCCAAAAGCCTGTGTTGTTTAACCATCCTGTCTAACAGGATGTGTTGAGAAAAGGTCTATTCATTCATTTGTTGAGTGATTCTTCCGTTACTGGGCCTCTCTGGAAATGCATACCTTTTCGTTTTTTGCATCCATACAGAATGCATACTAGTGACGTGTATAAATGCATGTACATATTTGCACTCGTCCACGTGTGTCCTGTTTTATGTGACTTGTAGGATGTCTAACAATTCACTTATTTAATGGCTTCCTGCCTAAAACTAAAGCTAGGGTAGGCAATTTGAATGAGTGCACGACAGAGTGCTCTCAGGTAGCCGGGTAGGTTGGTAGACAGACAGGTAGGCCATCCAGTCATTTCATACGGGCCATATTAAGTGATTGGACAGGCTTATCACAGGCCGGCAACAGCCACAGATACCAGATTTCTTTCTTTATTTCCTCAGAGCATTTAATTTATTGATTGCTGTCGGGAATCGTGATTGAACGAGTGTCTACAAATATGACCAAAAAATGCTTCTCATGTAAAACATTTTTTTGTCCAAATCGAGTACACCTTTTCTATTTTGAAACCATATTCCTCTGTTTTTCGGTTATTTTGTCTTCAGCGAACCTTTTCGCCAGCCTTCTCATACGACCCCCGCCCAACATGGTGGGACGGCAGACCCCACAGGAGCGGCAGAGAGGCATCGACTTCATCCTGGGCTTCCTCATGGGAGGGGATGAGGAGTAGCCCCACCGCACAGGAGTCCAGAATGGGATGGGGCAGAGGGGGGAGTCGACCGTACAAACAACACCACCGCGATCCATGTTTGGTCCCTCCCTCTTACCGTACACACTCGTCGACCTCATTGTGCCGGGACCCCGGGTCTCGGAACGACTTTTTTCGCCTCTTATTCGTCTTAGAGTTTCGGCAGCGGTTTTCGGCAGAAGTGGGTAATGATTAGGAAAGGTTGGGACCGATAGCTAATGCCCTTTTCGCTGACCTAAAGGACCCATGCCTGGAGGAGTCTGGGAAAATGTGTCTCTTCTTCTTCTTCTTGGCTCACATTGTTTATTGTAGGTGCTCATGCCAAACCCCTCCCCCTCTCTCCCACCCTCCCCCCT
>OMKX01056394.1:0-11449 GCA_900302425.1 Brosme brosme
GCATGCCTCTGTGTGTGTGTGTTTCCAGTGTGCGAGGAGCTGGTGTTTGAGATGGGCATGCTGCCTCCCCTGCTGGAGATGATCCGCGGTGGGGACCCGGGGGCCCGCTGTCACGCCTGCGCATGCGTCACCATGCTGGCTTCTTCAGGTAGGTGGGGACGGGCAGCCAGAAGCTTCAACACAGCTCAAAGTGCCCTTCAGAGAGGGATATCATGCTGCTGTCCTGTTAAACAATTGTCCCTGAACCCTTTGTAGAAGAGCGGCCCATGTGACTGAGTCAGACGGGGCGCCCTGTGATGCGTGTAGGCTATGCTAACTCCCTAAGTCCCTTTTCTTTTTTTTCTTTTTTGTTTAACAGAATCAAACAGTGATGCTCTTGTGTCGGAGGGAGTGATACCCTTGCTGGTTTTAGCCAAGTCCTACGATCCTCAAGTCCAGCGGAATGCAGCGTGGGTGCTGTTGAATATCACACAGTCAGGTAGGGGGGGTACGACGCATGCTGCTCAGGAACCCTAGCAGCCCTTTTGAACTGCACACTTACATTCTATCATAATTCTAAAAGTTGATTTATGATTTTTCGATTGATTTACTCAAGTATCCTGCACCCTATAGGTGCCCAGCCCAAATGGGCTTTTAAGACTCTGTTACAAACATACACATGATACGGTGCAAAAGTCCATTCATAATAATATAGATCCATCAGAGAGAATGACATAATCACACACACGCAACATACAAAAAAAGGATCAAAACAAACAAAGTGCACAAGTCAGTTCATGAATCGCGATGTGTATCGTAACGCCAGATTCTCCCCCAAGTATTGTTTCTGTTCTGTCTCCAAGTGCGCTCCAGGAGGGTGCTGTGTAGGGCGGGGGCCGTACCGGTGCTGGTGGTGTTGCTGCAGTGCTCTGACTCCAGGGTGCAGTTCTACGGCTGCTCCGCCCTGGTCAACCTGGCGGTCGACCCAGAGCACCACGCCCGCCTGCTCCACATCGGGGAACGCTACCTGCTCAAGTCCCTGCTCACGCTCATGTCCTCGCCTGTGCACAAGGTATAGGGCGAAGGGGGGTTGGTTGTGGGTTCCAATCCCAATGTACTCAGTCTGCCTGTGTAGGCGTACTTGAGCAAGATGTGCTGCTCACCCCATACCTGCCCCCTAATGACTGTATATTAAAGGGATACGCCGAGATATATCTGTAAATTGGCTCTTGCCAGTTTTACCAAGATTCAGACGAGTTGTTTAATTCCAAATTCATCATTGTGCGTCCAGAAGGGGAGCTCGCTTGGTTAGAATATGATTTATGTTAGCTGCTTCCATTGACTTACAACAGATACAGTAGCATAGCTCCTGCTCATAGATTTCCAATGGGTTCAATGGGTCACTTTTTCTAAACGAGTGCCAATAACAACACAACAAGATTGAAGTTTGTCTACAAAAACACAGAAAATTTACTCTCAGGGTAACGTGTCAGCGGTGCATCACAGGGAGCCCAATAAACCCAGTGCTGAAAACGGTGATGAATTATCTGACCTATTATCGCTGTTTTCCCATTCTGGATGCACAATGATCAATTAGGAATTAAACAAATCGTCTGAATCTGGGTAAGACAGGCAAACGGCAATTAAAACACTATGACGCATTTTCTAAAGAAAATGCGTGTGGTTGCGCAAACTCGTCATGTGCGCGATGTTCCGTGAGCTTGCCGACATGCTAATGCCACCGAGGCTGATGAGCGAGCACGCCGAGTTTCAAGTCCCTGGGCCGCTTTGAAGCGGACTTGCGATTGATCGAACAATTGGGCTGATTGTTTTTGTTTGATCGCGAGTTATGGCGCCCCCGTCACCGAAGCGGTCCTTTCTATACGTGTACCAACTTTGACAACCCTGAGTTGTTTGCCTTCGGAATGGTTGAAGTCAGCGTTTTTTCCCCATTGACTTCCATTAAAAAAGATTGCTCGCTGAGCACCTGCAACAGTGGTAATTAGAAATTGACCCTGTGACGCCATTTTGTTAGCTACCAAAACGAAACTTTCCAAATAACCTTGGGGGGTGGTCCTTGATGGGCACACCAATTTTAGGCCTCTGGGGTTCTCTGAAGCGGACTTGGGATTTGTTGAACAATGGCGGCTCATTTGCATAATCATATTGTTTTATTAAATCGGCCATAACTAAGCCGCTTTTTAAGGAATCAACACACAAATAATACTGGAAGGTCGGGCAGTGTTAAGGATTATGTTTCCAATTGTGGGTCATTTGGGCTTACGGTTCAGGTTTTCCAAAACTTTCAAGGTACAGAAAAAACTTTCCAGGCAGACATTATCGGTCCCAATTGCACAAAGATTCAGCATGTCAAATAAGGCCAGGAAACCAAGTTTCAGAATTTTTTATAAAACGGGGTGCAGTGCATGGCCGTATAGGTTTGATCACGAGTTATAGCGCCCCCTGTGGTCCCAGCGGGACAAAACTTTTTGGAGACCTCCGTACTTCCGGTCTTCATATGCTAATTTTATTTGACATTTCTCAGGTCTTCAGGTTTGGAGTGGTTGACTTTAGCATTTTTGCCCCATTCACTTTCCATATTAAATATTAATATTGTAAATATGAATAATAAAAAAGTATGCAAAATTTCAAAAATCATAGGAATAGCACACTGTACCGATATATGTGCATTTCTTTGCAATGGGCTACATTTTTATACCTGCAACACTGTAGGAGTAGATAATTACGCAAAATAGGGAGGAAGAAAAAGAAAAATAATAAGACACAAGATAACAATAGTGTGGCTTGCTTTGCAACCACACTAATAAATCTTGGCATATTCCTGTAAAACATACACAAAGAGTCGCTTTGGATGATGCTTCATGTATTTTAAATGGTGGGTGATATCATTTGAAGCCCTACTCTCAAAAGTGTTGGTAATGCTGTATCAAATTTTTAATTTAGTGTTTAGTACGAAAATGTCATTATTTCGCAGATGTTATTTTAATCTAAAACGACTTGCAGTGAATTTAGATGCATATCATTTATTAATTATTAATGAATTATGAATATTGGGTATTTCAGCAAATTGGCTCGGTATGGTCTATATTTTTCTACTTGCTCAGCATACAATGTTGTCATTTTCAGAATGCATGCCAAGCGTGTAAATGCCTTCAAATGCTCTGCAGAAATGGTAATTATAAATGATGATTATATTATGATTATAATTATCATTACTCATTGCAAAACGAAGAAGTGAAGCTCATCTACTAACCAGGTCTTGTACATGTAGTGGTGGTGCAGGATCAGCTCCTGGAGCTGGACTATGTTTGGCCTCTGAAGACGCTGCTGTCCTCCTCCGTGCTGGAGTGTGTGCAGTCAGCACTCAGACTGCTGTCAACCCTCGCCGCACATCCAGCGTTCCACGTAATGTCACTTTAAACGTTCCCATTGCCGATAAGATTGATATTGGTTTATAAAAGAGGATGCTTTAACCTATTTACCATTCCAAAATAATGTTTTTCATTATAATTGTGTCTTTCAGGATGTTCTGGTGAGCGAGGGGATGTTTGACGTGATTGGTCAGATGCTCCAGCGCCACAGATCAAGCTGTGATATCATCGTACATAGTTGCACCACCGTCCACTCTCTAAGCTGCTCCTGCTTGGGCCAACAGGTGTATATGACTTCCCTGTAAAAAACTTTGGATTAAAGCATTTGCTAACTAAATAGTAGTCAAATCTGCTTAAGAAATACCTAAATACTGTTTGTATCGTTTCAGTTGGGGAACGCTACCCAAATGACTAAGATGAGTTGTTTGTGAAGCGTTTGTGTCCCAACTGAAAGTATATTACTGATTTGGACCTCTCTGATCTGGTCTCAGGCCCTGATGGAAAGCGAGTGTTTGCCAGGCCTTCTCCACACTCTAGTCTCCCCGGGGACCCCCGTGGAAGCTCTGATACGCCTCACTTCCTGCTTGCATCGGCTGATGTCCTTTGGTGAGGCATCTGGGACCCGCCGATTAGCATTTAATTGAACCGCACACATTTCGTTTTTTCCATTACTCAACAGAACATTTTGGCTGGCTGGGAATAAATCTTGTAAAAAGGACTTGAATATTTACATATTGAACTCATAAAGTTGATTCAAAAGTTCAATTTATATATAACTACTAGATTATGATAATGCATATTACTTGTAATCTAGAAGCCTTCTAGTTATTACTTGATTGCAGAATGACGATCTAATTCTTATGCAATTCATTGATTACTCTTTCTACTTGCATGTTCAGATGCACTTCAGTCATACTTGTCCATAATGATGACATCAGAAGAAGTTTTAAGACTGGCAAAATTATCCATACCGAACGGAAATCTTCAGCTGACATACAACTGTATCGCCATCTTCAGCAAATTACAAATGAATGGTAATGTGTTCACCTATGCTCAAATGTAATATGGTCAAATCCACTTAAAATGATGAACCTCTGATCATGTTACTATAATTCCATGTGATGTATCTGCAATATGGCTGAAACATTGGCTTTCCATTGAACTATGACTTAAGGGAAAGTCATCGAATTACTAAGACCGCACTACAGCGTCTTGATGGGAATCATCCTGTCCTTTTTGAAGAACCAGGAAGTCAAATTCCAGCACCTTGGCATTACAACTCTATGCAACCTCATTCAAGGTTTGTTAATCCTGCAATTTGTCATTCATCAGTTTGTCTTTGTAAAATAGTCAACTATTTGTAAAATAGTTAGCGGGCAGGATAGCGTAGTGGCTAGGGTGTTTTCACTCTCAACCGAAAGATACTGGGTTTGATCCCCTGTGACCACAGTCTACCTGTTGGAATCCTAGCAAGACGCCCAACCCCAGCTTCTCCTTAATGACAAGTATCTGAATTCACTGTCAGTCACTTTGGATAGAAGCTGAAAAGCTTAATAAAGAAATGGTAAGGGTAACCAGCGTAGTGCAATGAGGCTGACGTGAGCCGTCTGCAGATGCAGATTTCGGGGCGGCGTTGTCCGGCAGCGCGCTGGAGACGGAGGTCCTGCGGCTGAGCGCACGGACGGAGGAAACGAGGCAGCTGCTGAGCATGACTGGGATCCTTCCTGCGTCTTCTCAAGCACCCTGAGTAGCATGTCGCATCAACCGGGATTCCAGACCTTTTTTATTCATAGCCGATTTATACCGTTTGTTTTGTACGTTTGAATGTTTTTTTTAGCCATTTTTACATTTTTAAGTATACCGTCATTTTGCATTCCTTTTTTATGTCTCCGTACGTTTAATATTGTTTTTTTAGCCATTTTTCCATTTTTAAGTATACCGTCATTTTGCATACCTTTGTTATCTCTCCGTAATCTGCAAGGTTTCAATCAGCAAGGAGACATGGGGCTTAAGGTCAAGTTTAATCTAATATGGCATACATGTTCAAGTTTTAACATGGGTTATAAGGAGTCCACTTTTACAGGTGAGATAACTAGTGGTGGTATAATAGGAAGATCAAATACACTTGGAAAGGTTGCATTTGTGGTAACACTCTTCACATTGCAATAAACCGACTCAAGCCCTACACCTAAAGCTTTGCATTGTAAAATGATTACCATTTTTAAATAAAATAACACTTTATGCACAGTATTCTTTGGAAATGATACACAACACAGCAGTGGCCTCACTTAATTAAGTAGCAGCTTTGGGGAAATAAGTATAAAGTATTATAGTATAAAGACACATCCCAACCTTTTCAGGAGCTTTCTAAAAACGGCATTTTCTGAACACGCTGAAGCAAACGGCAGGTGTACTATATATTGTATGTTGTGCTTGCGGAGAACAAACAATTCCACAATTTATATAATAGTGCTCTAGTTCCACACTAATATCGACAAGCTGTGCCACACCAATGATTGAATATGCAGAATGACTTGTGACACTGCTTAAATGGAGAGAATAGCACACAAATGGCAGATATTCAACTTTGGCTGTTTTGTCCCATGCTCTGTAAAAGTGCAGGGCAGTGACTACTGGAGCAAATACCATGTGGAGACACAGCCCCTCTTCAGGGCTTGCAGGATGTCATGGTGCTCAGATGACTTCTAGGATAAAGGGAGAGAAGGAAAGAAAATGTAATGATTTCAAAGATTGAAAAACATAAACTTCTTATGTAGTTCTCATGCCAGATCTGTTGAGAATTATGGAAGCATAAGCATGTTGGGGAAGACAATGTATTCCTCTACTCATATCCTTTGGATGTACTGTACTTGCCCAGCAGATTTGTAAAATGGCTGCTTACTTGTAGAGTGGCTGTGGGTAAACAAAGACATGACTATTTTGTGGGAGTTTGAGATTTGGAAGGTCCTGCTTTGTTTTTGCCTGATGTACTGTACGTGCTACACCAGCTGATTTCAACCATTAGTCTATTTAGAGCCTCTGTCTTGTAACAACTAGAGCATTGTCTCTAAATACTGGGGCGTGCCTTTGCTTTATCACGTTTGATCAAGTTCTGAACTTCCACCTTTTGGGTGATGGGTCTAGTCCCATGTCCCTGGTTCTGTGTCATGGGGCACTGCGGTGGGACCCACGTCTCCTACCTGTTCTTTGGTGGGTCTGGATCTCGTCCAGACCTGTGAGCGTTCTGATAGCCCGGCGTTCTTTGAAGGCCACCACGGGCACCATGTCCTCGATCCCGGTCACGCCCCTCTGGGCCGGCTTCAGCCCGGCCGACTGCCGACTCACCGGCCCGGTTTGGCCGTTGTTCACCGGCTCCGTGTTCTCCTTCGGTCGGGTTTCGGTCGGAGCGATCCTGTCCGGCGCAAGTTTCTGCCCGGTAACAACCAAACCATTGGAAAGTTTAACTTATACAAGAGGGCGTTACCTGGGGTCGGGTGGTCGGGATTGGCGACAGAACTCCTTGAGGATAAAGTTCTACTGGAAGCTCACCGTATCTGCTGCATCGGTTCTCCTCGTTCTCCGCATGATCTCTTCCAGGCGCTGGAAGAAAACAACAATCCCCATCTTTTAATCTGGCATTAAAATTGATGTTTAAATTTAGGCCGAAGGGTTTCTTTAATAAGTGCAGCTGTCCGTTATTAACACTTTTATATGTGTAGCCCAATATCATTTGTGAAGTTCAAGAGATACAAACAACTTTTTGCTTTTCACCTTGTTTTGTGCTACAAGCCTTTTGGATGACTAAATATATTTTTTTCTATTTGATTCAACCTTTCAACAAGTGTATTTTATTTGCATAGTACTTAATCGAAGCTACAGTCTCAAAGGGCTTCATAGGCCACAGAATAAAATGCTCCCTTATACCAAAGGTTTAAGGGAGTGTTATACCCAAGTCTTTTTTTAAGAGCCTTAAAAAACTCCCCAAATCCTAAAGGAGAAACCTTAAGAAGGTTAGGAGCGCATTAAGTGCCAAATGGGCCGACATATTAGCACAGAACAAGCAGAAACCATGGAAGAGTAAGCTCTTCAAAAATAGAAGAGTAAGTTCTGTAGTATCCGTCATTGGACGCTTCTCTCGGTGTTTCACTTTTACGTTTGTTACCTTTCTCCTCGCCTGCCGCTCAGCGTCCTCCTTCTGGGCCAGGTCCTCCCTCTCCCTCTTCACCTGTTCGGCCTTCTCCCTCTCAATGGCCTGCTCCTCCTCTCTCTGGAGAGGAGGAAGAGGAGAACAACAGGGAGGAGAAGACTCCAGGAATGCAATTGAAAAATCCATTTTCCAGTCCATTTTGAATCTTGCCCACTACCCATTTTCCAGAAGTATAAACATAAACGTGAATTTTATAAAGATCAGTTTAATATCAGGTTCAGAAAATAGAAAAGTCCTGGCATGTCTTTGCTGTAATTCTTTCATTAGTGTCAACGTCTGGGTTGGGGCCCATTTTTAACCTCCGGGACTTCTGCCTGCTTTACCTTTTTCTGGAGCAGGGCCGCTTCTCTCATGGCCTGAGTGCGCTCCTCTTCCGCCCTCCTGTGCTCCTCCTCCTCCCTCCTCCTCTTCTCCTCCACCAGACGCTGGGCCTCGACGTGGAGGCGAGCGTGCTCTTCGGCCTGCTGGCGCGACAGCTCCTCCGCCCTCCTCAGCTCCTCCCGCTCGGCCCGCCGCAGCTCCGCCTCCTCGCGACTGCGGCTGGACGCACCCACGATGCCAGAGTTGAGTACATTCATTGATGCATTGGTTCACTTCTTCTTTGTCATAGCTTATTATGGGCTTTAAAAGCATGTCCTATTTCTTTCTTATTTCTTTATCCAAGGCAATGTCATTTAGGAACAGGTAGGTTTTGCTCTAGGATTAATAGAGCAGGATAATTTTGCTCTAGGATGCCTACAGATATTGGAGAGATGGGGGATCTAACTTATTACCTTTCGGATGGGAGTTCAACACCCTAGCCACTACGCTAGCCTTCCCCTGCTTGACACACTGAAATGGATGCTAGCCCATTGCCGGGTTGTTTACGCATGCACACACAAGCACACAATCCTATCACAGGCAATTATCATTAGCCTATCCTGCATGTCATGTTTGGTTACAGCACAGTCATTTCTATACTTATAACATCAGTGTCTACTTGTTGACAATGTAACATGTTTAAAAAGCATGCATTTTTGTCTGGCATTGAATGTATTTTCGCTCTGATCCATCTCACACACCACTCCTACCTTTCCTCCTCCTCCCTCCTCTCCCTCTGCTCCTCTTGCTCCCGCTGCAGACGCGCCTCCTTCCTCCTCTCCGCCAGGAGACGCAAGGCCTCCTCTCGGTTCGTGGTCCCCCCACCGGCAGGTCTGCTTGCTGCTTCAGGAGGTTTGTGGGCACTAGTAGCAGCAATACTCTGTGGGGCGCCTGGAGAAGAAAAGAGAGAGGGATTCTTAAAGAATCACCACATGTGAAAGTCTAACCGCAGGGAAGGCGCCACCTGCTGGTGAAACCTCAGGTAACGTTACAAATGTTTTGCAGCCTATAACGTGATAGTGGTGCCAACTAACATCACTCAAGCTGGGTATTTATGTAACATCACCTGTCTCAAAGCTGAGCCAATCAGAAAAGGCAATTGTCTACAGAACAAAAAACATGCTTAACGTAACAACACAATGCTAAAAAGGAGATGCCTAAGTACCTGATTTATTTAGTGAGGGTATTTACAAAAGGGAAGGCTTACTTCTGTCGGGCTCTGTCCTTGATGAAGCCCTTTTGGTTTTGGAAACATCCGAGGAGTCTGAGCAAGGAAGAGACTCGGGGCGACACTTCACGACCTCCAGAACCCCTGGTGGGCACTCCTCAGTTAGGATGATAGGCCGGGCATTTTCAGGGGAGAGGGAGGGGCCAGAGGGTGCTTGGTCATATAGGGCATGGTCAGAGGAGGCGGGGACACAGACAGGAAGCTCTTCCTCGGGGACGGAGGGGAGGTCCGGCGGCATAGAAAAGGACTGTCGTCTGATTGGCCGTCTGGGAGTTCTTCAAGACCAGATGATCAAAAGTAAAGATTTTTACTTTCACAGAGGTATTCACAGAAGTACACTTTTAACATTTCTTGTTATAATATTAAAATAAATTTGGCGATAAGTTCACAGTTCCAAGAACCAAATTCAGTTAACAACAGTAAGAGAGGAAAATTTGAGGAAAAGCTAGTGAAAATATAGGCTAAGCATTCAAATTCAGTCCAAAGGCCTGTCCGAAGAGGTAGGTCTTAGGTAGGTCTACTTTGTTACACTTCTAGTTCTGCACGTCAGTCAGGTTTTTTCAGAGGTTTTCCTACCGTTGGGGCGGTGGCGTAGTTAGAGTGGTTTGGTTAGTTTTAGTTGGTGCTGATTTGGCTCTGGAAGTGTTGACAGGTGGTGTTCCTGCATTCGATCGAGTTTTGGATTTCTTGTCCTGCTGGTGCTGCTTCTCTGCTTTAAGCTACGGCATAAGGCAAACGATTATTAAGACATAACCACAATGTGACTCAGAAGACGTTAGGCAGCGTTGCATGCAAATGGTTCCATAACTGAAAATCACTAGGAAAGCATCCGAAAGGGCCCCTATTTTACTACCATTTTACTCAGTCGGTACAAGCCATTTCGGAATGGCATTTCGGATGGATCCAACGACTCCAACTTACCCAGTTGGTACAGTCCACCAATCTGCCACGGGGTTGATTAATCTATCATACTATATGGATGGACACTACCACTTGTGATGTCACCAGCGAATATGGTTTTGAAATGGTTTGTAAATGGCTAACCACCATGACACCCTGTGTTAAAATAGGGACCCTTTGATGATAGCAATAGGCCAGAATCTGGGCCAGTACCTGTGGCAGACTATGGCTTCTGGGTTTGCTGCTGCCGGGGCTGGGGGGGGCAGCTGGCCTGGTTTGGCGGGCTGGCCCACTCTGGCGAGCCGGCCCAGTCTGCTGCGGTGGTTTGTGGTGGTGAATGGCCTGGTTGTTTTGGGGTGTGGTGTTCATGGAGTGGCATGAAACTGAACGACGACAAACATGGACAACTGGAGTCAAGTGTGTTTTGTGGGTTTTTGTAGACATTATTGAGAGAAATGGAGGGAGGTGTGCCAATGAAGGAGAACATTGATGTAGGTCATGAAATGGCGATAATAAAGAGAGGAGGAGGAGAGGACAGCGATGTTAGTCACAAGAGCACAGTTTCCCCAACAGCCTGCAAGTGTTTGGCGTCCTGGTGCTATAATTGTCACAAAGCTAGACGTGAAACACTAAAATTAACCGGCAGCGCCTGCACCAGAAAATTCTGGTTAGCTCAATTTAGGGCATGGTGCTCCACATCGAGCCAATCAGAAGTGGGTAACTGCATTTTCTGTTTCTCACCAGAGATGCCGAGGTCGTTTTGATTTCAGGCTTTGGTTACCTTTGGAAATGCTGGTTTCATTTCTAGCCAGTAAGCATTTACAGTTAAATGAATTCCATTAGGTAACCACATCATAACAAGACGGCTAGACCGGTCCTTCCATTCAGGAGGTTAATACCTTCTTGTCCAGAGAGACAACCAGCGCTCCGGCTTCTGGCCAGGTAGGAGCATGTAGGAGTTAGCAGACGGCTGACCAGGTTCCTCTCCCACGCCGTCAGGGGGGAGCGGCGGCTAGCTATAGTGTTGTCGGTCAGGTGGGTTTGTCCGAGAGCGACGTGCGGCGAAGAGCAAATGGGGTGAGGCAAGCAAAGGCTTTGGGGTGAGCAAAGTCACGCAGAGGTAAAGCTAAGCATAGAGGGGGAGGGTTAAGGAGGAAAGAAAGAAACAAAAGAAGAGAGACAGAACACCCTGATACAGCTGCTAACTCACCACTGTTCTTGTGGAGTCTTCCTCGGGAGTTCTGCGTGAGGTTATGCTGGAGTCTCTGGCTCTTTTCCAACGTTTTGCGTACTGCAGATTCATAACGCTCCTTTTAAAATCAAGGGAAAACAAACATCAGTCAGATTATCCAGTCGATCACCTGAGAGACCCGACACAGCTCT